>JARFNZ010132584.1:0-11125 GCA_031763405.1 Balanus nubilus
CATAACATTTTATTTCTGATGAAATTGAATACTCCGAAGAGGCCCCATCCAGGGGCGGCGCACCAGGAAGGCAGCGAGGGTAGTTGCCCCACATAATTTTCTGGAGGCCCCTACAGCCGACGCATTTAACTTGATTTTCCGAAAGTTTGTCAATTTACTAATTTTTACCTGAGTACCAATATTAAGTGGCCGATATCCGATGAGAAATGTGATTTTGGGATATAACTTAGGAGGCCCCCCTGCTAGGAGGACCCAGAAAGCTAAGACCCCGCTAGACGAAGTCCGTGGCGCCGCCTCTGATAGTTGGGCATTCAAGGGCTATCCTCACGGTCCCCAGCATTGTCATTCGTCATTAGAATAACGAGTCCTTTTAGAAGTTGAGCGACAACAATTATTTATAAGGAATTCAAAAGCATATAAGAACATGCAAGGTTTTGAGCTCGATGGAGACATGACTAACAACAGAAAGAACTAAATCACCCCTCCCGATCGGTCACCTCACCTGCTATGTCTGTGAGCCGTCGACGGTCTGCCGCTGTCGACGCGTCGCTGTCGCCGCGTCCCGACCGTACCCGCTGTCTGTCTGTGTGTGTCCGCCTGTCTCACCGCCGACACACTGCAACACCGGACAGTCCAACCCTGGAGCACACTGGGTCCCTCTGCGTCCGTCTCTGCTATCCGCGTCTGTCGCACGACGGAGCGGGCCGGCTGTCCGACCAGCCACGGGAGGATCTGAGCCACGACTGCGCCTCGCTCGCCACCGACCGACCGCCTCACTCCAGAGACCTAGATCAGCGCCAGGCGCGCGCGCAGACCGCAAGCTTTCGTCGGCGGCGGCGCCGCGGGGCAGCCTCTGACCGGAAACGGTCCGCGACGGCTCCGACCGGCGGCAAGAGGAGCGGCGACGGCCAGAAGTCGACACGAGTCGTGCGGAGCTCACACCGAGGGTGGCTGACGCCAAATTACTGTGTCATTCGTCCCTGAACTGGACACCAGGCCAACGGTTCGAAGATAACCTGTGTCAATTACAATTTAGACTCAGAATACAATTTGGCAAACAAAATTCAACTTCCATCCGTTCGGCCGGCGTCCGGTACGGTGCCCTTTTGGTGTCTCACAGTGCCACTCACAGTGTGAACTCAGCATTATAGTCAGAACCGCCTGGCCTGTCTAGGGGCATTTGACCTCTAAGGGGATGTATGACCTCGCAGGGGTCATATGGTCGGTCTGGGGGCGTCTGACCTGTAAGAGGAACGGAGCTTGTGACCTGTCGACTGTTGAGGGCATACTTGTGAATTATTATAAATTTTCATGATTAATTCAATCATAATTCACTGGCAAACATGAATGATTCAATCACGATTCAATCACCCAGCATTGCCGCTGGTGAATGATTCACAGTGATTCGTAGGCTAGCATGATCATTCATAAATGATTCATTCAATTAATTATTCATGAATTATTTAATCACAATAATTATTTATATCACAACAATAATCACAAAGCGTAAGTGCGAAAAACAGTGAATATACTCGAAATGAGGTTGTTTACCCGCGCCCTGGTGGGGTCTGAGACACTTTTGCCCCGGTGGGGGTGGTCATAATGACCCCCACTAACTCCAAAACTAAGAAAGATAGAAAGACGCAGAAAAAAAAACAATCGAAAGCTCTCAACAATGTCATTCGAAATTACATAGCTCATTTTTGGCTCAGGGCAATATTGAGGTCACCAGAGGTCATCATAGGTCAAATTTCCCCGTTTTCGGGATGTTGATCCAGAAATCCCTCGATATCTCGAAAACTATGAGAGTTTAGAAGAAATTGATAAAGCAGCAATCGATAGCTCTTGAAACGCTCCAGTAACATTTTTTAAAATCAGATTTGAGCTTAGGGCAACAGTTGAGGCTCCAGAGGTCATGGAAGGTCAAAATGCTGTTTTTATTAATAATGTTTTTTCGCAAGTAACTTTTTACTCTACCAGACAGTGCATTATTTTGACACCATCGTGTTTCTCTCGTCATGACGCAATGAAACCTTAATCGAATCTTGCGACCTTAAAAAATCAATTTCAAAATTTGACCTCAGGTCAAGGTCACGTGATGACCCAAATAGGTCGTCAAATTGGTTCATGTTGCATATGGGTCGATGCGTCTTGGTCAGACGAACGCAATCGTGTCTTTCGCACGTTCCTATCTCTCCTCTATCAAGAGATATTGGCAAAAAAGCGAAAGTGACCTAAGGTGACCTCAGATGACCTTTACAGGTGCCACGAATCAAAAGTTGCGCTTGGGTCATTAATAATTGACAAAGTTACCATGATCCTGTAGAAATGAGACTAATCCGATTCCTGTCTTTCAAATAGGGAGCATTTGAATATTTCCCCAATGGCTTATAATGGAGAGGTCACCAAATTGACATGGCCTCAGGCCACCGATATTTCAAATCCGAAATACACGACTTGTAGGTATCTATACACTTATAAAATCCTCAAAGTTTCAAATTGCTCGGACAAAAATTGTGGGCTGGGCACGATCGCAAACATTTTTGGAGGTAAGGTCACTTAACGTGACTTGGTGACCTGACCTGACATGACCTGGGGCCAAAATTTAAGGAAAATATGCGGAATTGATGTTCGAACAGCTATTCAAAATTTGGCGGCGCGTAGCGCCGCCATTTTTACACTGGACGCGAAAAACCCGAGGGGGGAGGTCATTTTGACCCCCCACCAGGGCGCGGGTTAATTATCATACTGTCTATGCTTCGAGTCGCCTTGACGGGAGAAACACGATGGTGTCAAAATAAGTATTCTACCTTCAATACTTAAAAAGTTTTTCGCGAACGACTTTTTCCCAGAAAACAGTCATGATTGAACCACTTTTGATGACCACTGGAGCCTAAACTATTGACCTGAGGTCAAATCTAATGAGACGCTGACGGAAGAGCGTTACAAGAACTTTCTGCTGATTTACGAGACAATGGCAGAAGCCAGAAATTCCCAAGAATACAATATTTTAGAAATTTCGACCTTCGGTGATCTCTGGTGACTTCAATATTGAACTGAGTGAATACGTGATCGAAGTAGTTTCGAAATGATTTTTTTACGAGCTTTCGAACGCCGTTTGGTGCTTTCCTCTACGTTTCTTAGAAGCTGAGTTAGAAGGGGGGACGTCGAAACACCCCTACCCAGCGGGCCAGCACGAGGCGGGTGGCGCCGAGCACTGGCACGGCGTGGTTTAATTGACTTCAGATGACAAAACAAACGTCACCATCGAATTCTACTTAAAAACGACCCATAAAGCATGTGTCACATGACTAATGTAGGTATAGCTTTTTGGGTATATTGACCTTTTGTAACCCGATGATGACCTTGATCCGTACTTAGTGTGAGGACTATGCTAATACAGTACCTTACATTTGAGAGTACTTTGACGCGGTTTGGGCCCAAACCTGCGCATTGTGCGGTCTCCACGGGCCGCAACGAGGGAACACCAGATTTTGGCCTTTGACCTGACCTTAACCTGACTTCAATTTCGAAATGTGAAGCATGCTTTGTGTGCACCTGGTAAAGATCTTCCGAATGCCGCCTCGCGCTTCTCGCTGCGATCATTGGTTCCGGAGATAATCTAGGGGAAGGGCACTTCTTGCCCCCCCCTTCCCCTCCACTCAATGGTGGTCGGCTGAGACCGCAGTCAATGACGGGTTAGATATCTGAAGTGAAGACAATTATCATTGGAAATTATGTTTTTTTATATCGCAGACCGACATTTCACACGCTCCGTTTTACGAAAAATAAAACAATCGGTAACGTAGCTAAACATAATGTAATTCGGTAGCACCGCTCTGACCGAAAAAGCCAACCATAGCGTAGTGTAATTCCGCGGAGTAGTGTAGCGTGGGCCATCACTGGCAGTAACATAGTGACAAGCATCGACTGTGCCGCTCGAGAGGGTAGGCTAGCAGCCACATGCACCAATCAAACCAGCTTCTTGTCAATGCCGTGTATTTTGTCCAACTGAATACATACATACCTGAGATCAAAGCAAAGAATATCACGGATCCCAGCTGTATAAACACAGAAATGTGATCAGTACTGACTACCAAACACCAATTAACAGTACTGAATGTCAACTGAAACATTCCAAAATTGTTGAAACATTCCCCTATAAGGAGTTTTTAGTTGGAGAGATAGACATAATGGGAACGTCTTTAAATATTTATATTTTAATTGATTATACCTACGTGTTTTGATAATATTTCTTGTTCACGCCATACAAGTCAGGCCTAAAATAACTCTCTTCATGCTCTCGTTATTATGTGTTTTATATTTTGATCCTATAGCGTGAATAAAAGGTATTATCGGAACACATGTGTAGCCATTTCAATATAGTTATTAAGCGTTTGTTTCCCATCAAATTTCATTCTCCCTGCTCAATGACCCACTCCCGTAGCCCACTAGTGAGGGCCCGGGTTCGATTCCCTTCGGCGCTCGCTATTTGCCTGACTGGGAGGGCCTGCGGCCGCTGGCAGTGGCCGTACTCAATGTCAGATGATGTCAGTGAGCAGGGCGGACCGTGTCCAGTTAGTTCGGGCACGTACAACTTTTGTCTCAATCATGTCGACAACCCGCTATGGCTCGATCGAACGGTAGGGGCCAGAATCTGTGCAACAAGTTCCGCTTAGCGCTGTTTCTGACCTCGCAAATCCATCCATTCAAAAGGTTCAGAATATATTTAATGACGTCACAATGTCGACACTACGTGGCGCGGGGAGCCCCGCGAGGAGCCAGACCTCGCCGCGTGACGGGTCCAGACCACCTCGCCCCGCCACCATTGAGCAGAGATGGCGCACCACAGACACACTATCACAGCACTCTGAGCGATCCAGGGCATACGCCCGGTATAGACGGGCGTATGCCCTTCATCATGGGTGGGTGGGTGGCAGGCCATCGCATCATGGCTTCGTACTTCGGTAGCGGGCTCCTGGCCCCCGTGCGCTCCGAGACAGCTAATAGCCGTCTCTGAGGCATGTGTCATTTTAATTTTTAGCAAACACCTTTAAAGACTTGAAACAGTCATGTCTGAGTTGTATAAACCGTCTCTAAGATAGTCACACACCAGACATCTTTGCGGTATGCTTCACTGTAACAGACACCTCTCAAGAGCATGAAACAAACACTTCCAAGGCGTACGTAACAATCACCTTTGAGGCATGTAACACTGTAACATGCACGTTGAGGTATGTCTGAAGTGTGAAGCAGCCACGTCTGTGATTGGGATCACTGTGTCAGCATTACCGCTACAAAAACCAGCATCAAGAATCACCAAACACAGCACATAACTCAAACTAATAGCGCCAGCTTACAACTGGAAATGGCCATCACCAGCCATGACTAACGACAAACAAAACAACACACCGCCGCACCAAACTGAACACACGAAACACTTAATATATACTGTCAACCAAACGTCACGACCGAAAAGGAAAATGACATCGCTTCGACCTAACAGGAACTGGATACCATCGCCGACCGACAGCTAGCTTCAGAATAGACCTGACTTGACTCGTTACCACCAAGGGAGGCTGTTGCCTGGCGTGAATTGCTAGATGTCACCAGAGCACCCAAGGGGGCTGTTTTCGCTCGTGGATGTGGTACATACTCGCGTTGATTGGAATGTTTATCACCGCGTGGCTCAGTTCCAAGCGCTGCAGCGTTTCCATAATCATATAGCTGTAATGAGACCAATACAATGCAAATTACATGAAAACCGTGTAACAAGTATGAAGAGAACAAAAAATGTCGCCCAGCAGTCGTCATGAGTCCAAGAAATGAGCCAAATATCCTGAAGAATTAAAAAAAAAACACACTGGCGGTTCTGCAATCTATGTAGAATCTGAAGGAAATTTGAGCCTGGACATAACAAACGTCCTGGTAAGAAACCTCAATTAAGATGTTTAGACCAGGCAAGATCAAACCGATAGCGCGATCGCAAAACAGATTCGTAAGGGAATAACAGCGGGTTCACCTACCCATTCTTTCCCAGCAGAAATGCCGCTGGTATGACGGGATGTAGTGTTTTGCTTTCTGACGTCATCTCGACGAAGTGCTCGACGTTGTCCGGATCGTCATCGAACACTATGACAGCCCGCGCGCCGCAGAGCTGGGCGGTCATCACCTTGTTCACGAACGGACAGTCCCTGCGACACAGCCAGCTCATGGCATCAGCACACAGCCTCAGCTAAAACGCACACTGTCTTCAGGTGAAACCTAACTATCTATCAGCCCCACAAACAGAGGCATGATCAGACCGTCATCAATTATAAACGAAAGCTTCTGTGGCATACGGCACTCCCCAACACTTGTCGTGCAGTCCCCAACTAGTGCGACTAGTTCTTAACTAGTAGGGCAGCCAACTCATGTCACTCTGGTAATAATACCCATGGGCCTACCCGTACATAGCTCACCCTCTCTGGATGAAGGCGACGCTGCCCTCGATCTCATCGCAGTTGCTGAGCGGGCCGCAGGCGAAGGCAGGATCGGCCGGCACTAGCCGCGCGTCCCTCAGCGTGAAGTTGAAGGGCGCACCGAAGTCGCGCGTCACTTGGATGAGGTACGTGTACTGCAGCACCGGCGGCGACACTATCTCGAAGAAGACGTCCTCCAGCGCAAACATGGCGCTGTAGTGATGGAACGTCATCACCCTATCCAGCTGCCCTGCGTGCGTAAAGAACGTGGGCCCATGTTTAATGGATCGGTTAGGGTGTTGGATCACGCACCGACAGGGGTCCGCGCCAACGTCCAGGTATGACAGGAACGCTAAATCAGATGATATTTAGCTTGGCGGAAATACTTTGTAAGATTTTGGATATATATTTTGCTGAAAGATAAGAGGTAACGAAACACGGGGTGCTTTCGATGAAGGCCAGAACAAGAGAGAGAGAGAGAGCGAGTCGACTGGAAATTACTTGGGCGTGGCACAGCACTGCCGAAAGTCTAAAACAGAAACAAGGTTGACAATGGTTGACAATTCCGCTATTCATATGATCGAAAGAGAATAATCGATGACAAAATAAAACATAAGCAAATGAAACTTCATAACACAAAAAAAACAAATTAATTTCTAAACATAAAGCATTCGTGACCAAACTTATTGCGACGAGTGACGTAAGACGACACAGTTGACCCGAATCAGCAGGGCCAGCACGGCAAGGCGGTGGCGCGGTAACGCTCTTCCAGCACATTGGGGCGACCGGACTGAGCGGTGAGTCGTTCTGGCGCGGTGCCAGCGACGTGCACACCACGCACGGGGTAGGGGGCATGGGGTCGGACGCCACACTACAGTCACAGACGGTCGAGAAGAGTACTGTTCGTTAGCGCTGCACGCCTTCAGCGTCAGATATTTACATTGAGAGGTCGTTCGGGACGCGTTAGGCCAGACTGCTTGTCTGTACCACGGATTATGAAATCTATGATCCGTGTCTGTACTTTGCGTGTGTATGTGTTCAAACATTTTCCTCTCCGGAGCCGAAAATTACAATAAAATTCAGGTTTATGGACCAGCTTGGTCTAACAAATACATGTATGACATTCACTTGTTGATTAATTAAAAAATTATATCATGCGTTACACATACTCTCGGAGTTCATCCCTTACTCCATACAAAATGAAGATATTGCTTTGAAATTTCGGGTAGAGACTGGAGTTGTCCATAGGTAGTTTCCATAGGTTAGGAGTTGTCTTCAACATTTATTCTGGCATTTTTAATAGCTCGTTGCGTTCATGAATGGCCGCGACCAGATGTGGAGCATACCACGGCGACAAGCGTCTCAATGGAGGTTCACCAAATTTTGTGTTCATCCTTGTCGAAATTTAACTAAATACCATCGGAGGGAACAGGTTCTTCATTCTAATTCCTTTCAAATGATGCACCATAATGGTATTAATCGTAAAATGAACCAGTAAATTAATTTTATATTCGGCAAATCGCTGGACTTTTAAATTTGTGGATTCAGTCGGAAAACGACATTTTTTATTTGCTTTATCTGTTCTATCCATGTCATCGAAAGAGTAGGTACTGGTGGAAACAACTTCAAATACAAAACAATGAATTCCCTCACTATTAGAACCATCTTTCTTTCTTTCTTTCTTTCTTCACCAAAAATTAAAGCAGTAATTTGGTCGGTATGAAACAGTGTTTTGAATTTTATACAGATTGGTACACTCTAAGTAGACCAAATTGATCCAAAACAACAAAAAAAAAACGTTGCAGACAAGCCTGTGGGACCAATCAGGTCGAATGATACGCCATTCGACGCGGCTTGGTTTGAAACGGTGCCATTTTGAATTTTAAGCAGATTGGTCCACTTTAAGCCCTCACAGTAGCTCAGTAGGGAGAGCGCTGGACTTAACCACCCGGTAGCGAAAGCCCGGGTTCAAGTCGCTTCAACGCTCGCTGTTTGCTCCTCACTGGGATGACCTGCGGTCGGTGGCAGAGGCCGCACTTAAGGCCAAATGAAGTCAGTGAACGGGGCGGGCCGTGTCCGGCTTTGGAGGATACGTAAAACGTTCGGTCTAACTTCCGCCGGCTACCCGGAATTTCCCGATAGGACGGAGGAGACCAAGACCTGCACAACAAGCTCTGCTAAGCGCGAGTAGTGACCTCGCAAATCCGGTCATTCACAACGTTCAGACTTAATTTAAAAAAGATATTCAGACAGAGATTATGACAAACCTGTTCTTGTTGCTGGCCAAATGGATTATATGGAAGCAAAATAAAAGTGTACTTACTATCCGTCTGTTTTTAATGGACTTGGCATCGTTCAAAAGTGTGCAGACATGTTTACGTAGCTGAGAAGGCAAAGCTGAGAAGTTTGGCACACTGTTGAGCGCCATGGCAAAGATGTGCTGTCAGTTTGAAAGTGTGATACTACAGTGATATATGTGCATTAAAAACAAAAACTTTAGAAAGGTGAAAAAGAACAAAGCTGTGACCTGAATTTAGAAACATGTGCACAAAGAAGTGATGTCAAGTATCAGAGTTATATTATGACTGAAGCATCTTAGCGAGTTCATGTGAGCGGTCTTTTCATTTGAAGTCACGGTTTTGTTCTTGCATGTTGGTACTTGACAATCGCACGCAAGTGTTTTTGTTGATGTTTTGGAACTTTGCGATAAACTAGCCTTTAAGTGGAAACAAACAGAAAAATTCAAATCTGTGAATTATGTTAAATACAGCAAAACATGGATAACTTGTTTAATCTTCACATCACTGCTGAATCCATTTGTCACATTCACTGAGGGCAAACTTGTAGAAATGGACTGGACTGGTTAAATAGGAGCAACTGACCCTATTACATACAAAGGTGTTGCCACAATTTCAAAAAAGGCACTTATAACCCTATAACCCGCGCCCCGATGGCCTGTTTTCAACCCCTGCCTGCTGATAGGGGGAGGGGACGTTTTGCCCCCCACCCCTCCCCCACCTTACGATCTCCGAAACTACGTACTGAGCTGATTTTCAAAATTAAAATGGTATACAGTAGACCCATACATGAGCTTTCAGAATAACATGCACAATTTTATCTCAAGGTCACTGATGACGTCGTAGGTCAGGTCAAAAACCCAATTTTTGTCTGTTTTCGCCGGTTTTATCGCTGGGCAAAATATCGATATTGAACGCATAAGAAACAACACGACACGAAACGTGCTCCTGTCACATCATAGCAACATTCTAAGCCTTTGGTAGTCATAAGTCAAGTCAAGGTTATCCGAGGTCACGAGGTCAAAAAGGTCAAACTGCTATTTTTGGTCATTGGGAGACGTAATACATGTTAAAAGGTCAGTTTTTAGTCCAGAACGCGAAAGCTGACCCTAAACGATGTTTTCCTCATTGAAAATCATCAAAAATCATAGAAATGCCATGAGAAGTGACCATTTTTGGCCTTTGAAAAATCATCACTGTTATTTTTGAAGATACTGACTTCAAATTGGAACATATTTTAATCAGGCTGGTTTGTATTATACATATTCAATTATTTTGACATTTTCAAAAATATGACAAAATTTGCAATTCTGTGTTTGAATCTCTCAATTTTCCAAATTTTTCTCAAATTTAACATCTAATATAGCAGTTTGATAGCCAGGTCTATTCCGAGTGTTTTGAAATAAAACAATTGACTATCTTGTGTGACTGTGTGACAAAACTGTGTGACTGCCAGTGTTTTCTACAAACCCCATTTGATAATTAAAATTGGAAAACATGATGTCACTGACATCATTTCCTGTCGACCTATCATTATTTCATTATTTTCCTTTTGTCAGTATGTACGGAATTGATGTCAGAAAAGGTGTGCAAAGTTAAATGAACCTGCTACCTGAACCTGTAGCATTATTTTGGGAGGTATCAGGAAAAAAGGTACGGAGACATTTCAGTCTCCCCATTGGGCATGCATCAATTCAATTGAAATAAAATGTTAATGGAAGAAATCGCTTCAAGATAGGGTAAAGTTGGGAAAGAGCATGCTCTTAGTGGATGACACGCTCTGGCCAATTGTTTTGTTTCCATGCCAATGTCCAGAAAGTGCAAATGCACCAAAACAAGTTTATTCAGTTGTCTTCCACAAGCCTTGGTAGAAAGTTGCCAGCTTATCTGCAAAATTCCTCAAATGACACCAAAACTGTTGCATTTGCACACTCTTTCTCTACAGATTGTATAAGAGTACACAACCAATGGGGAAAGGGATGGAATACACATGCACATTTTTCACAAATGTCTAGGTAAAACCATGTAACCAATGGGGAAAGGGATGGAATACACATGCACATTTTTCACAAATGTCTAGGTAAATCCATGTATTTATTGCTTATATATAATTGTGGTAATCTAGTAAGTTTTCCTTAACCCGCGCCGTGCCGGTGCTCCGAGCCACACGCTTCGTGCCGGGGGTGTTTGAACATCCCCCCCTTCTAACTCGGTTCCTATGGCACTTAGCGGAAAACGGAAACAACCATTCGAAAGCTCGTCAAAAATCATTTCGAAACTGTTTCGATCATTTTTCGCTCAGGTCAAAAATGAGGTCACCAGAGGTCATCAAAGGTCAAAATTTCCTAAATATTGATATTTTTGGGA
>JARFNZ010132595.1:0-11125 GCA_031763405.1 Balanus nubilus
GGGGTCGAACATTTCAAACTCAATTATTTCCATGCAACGCCATAGGCGTAATGTTAAAAGTTCAGAAGAATCCCATTTTATCTAGTGTAAACTGGATCGGTCAGGGGCCCTCGTGGCCCCCTTGGCCCTCCCCCCTTGGCTACGTCCCTGTGTTTACGTACACCGCAGTACCGTTTAAACTAACTGGGGAGGATATTTTGCTGAGGTTTTACGGAAATAGCGGAACATGCCAGCGTTTCGCGATGTCTTTTGAATGCAACTGTTTGCCCAGCACAGCTGATTTGCAGCATTATTTCATAACGAGCCACCTTCGCCTCGACTCAGTCATCTCATGCAAGTTTGGCCGTTTTGTTTTGCATAGCGTCCATCACGACTTATGAACAGATGTATTAACATAAGTTTCCGTCTGCTCTCTTCCCACAGAGCTTGCTGACGATGGAGCTGGTACCGGCTCCAGACCAGGGACCGCCTCACCACCGCAAGAACCGGCGGCAGTCGGCGGCGTGCTCCGCTCCGGCCTGCTGTCGAAAGATGGCGCTAGTGGGTCGCCGTGCGTCAGTATAGGTGACGCCACCTGCGACCCGGCGGCCCGGCCGCCCGCCGTCGGCGCCGGAGCGGTGCCCATGGCGACCTCTGTTGGCTGATGTCGGCAACGAGAGACTGAGGTTCCACGGGAAACTACACATTGTGATCTCGAGCTCCGCTTCGGACTGGGAAGCCGTCCCGCAGACCTATCATCTGTGAACAAAACGCTGCTGGCTCTAACTGGTGGCTCCTTGGTGTCGTGAAGCTTCTCGAAGGAAGTCTCAAAGTGATGGGACCGCATTATGATGTCTGGTCGTCAACGATGTTCCTAATGCGCATGCTGCCCAGCATGTGATGTTTGCGAGTGTGGGTTATCCTATTCAAGTTTGTTGTACTGTACAGTTGGGTCGCTAGAGCTCGTTGATGTCCGTGCCTCGCAGAAACCTGTGATGCAAACTGCTGTGGACCGCGTGTGAGAATCGTGTCAAAGAGTGTCAAACGGAAGATAGACAGCGAGTGACATGCGTGAGAATAACACTAATGTACTTCAGAGTTCCTGAGCTTGTGTGCCTTGACAATCCTCGCATTTTAACGTAGACAGTTACTATTCTGCGGGGCCGCCCACTGCCGGTGGCGTCAGCATTGTGGTGACGTCACCATCCGGCGGTCCGACGGGAGCCGCACTTCCACCCGACATTCCTGCTGAGACTAACACGTGTTCCTAACGCCTCTCCAGCGACCGCCGGTCCGGCGTGCCGCGCGCCGTTTGTCCGTGAGCTGTTTCATGTCTGGCTCGCACGTGCCATCTGCTCTCCCCCCGCTTAACGTCCTGTCACGTGACCCGAGCCGGGGTCACCGCCGCCCGGAATATTACACTGATCCGTTCGCTTGTAAGGAAATTACGGTATTCCAACCCGTGAAGTTTTGGGAGCTTTGCGTTGCATTAATTGACCAATGGCGGTCTCGGGAACTCTTCAACGGGGGAGTGTTGGAAGGTCACATGAGCTTGATTCGCGGACAAGGACGGCAGCCTGACGCTCCCCACGTGATAAGATGTCCGCTGTTGTGAGGGGGTTTCGTTACGATCGACGTTACGATGCCTTACGATTGACGCGTCACAAAGACGATTGGCTCAAGGGCGGCAAGTCACGTGTTTTGTGTTTGTGTGCGTGTGCGTGATGCGTCTAATTCAGTTATTTGTTGGTACTTGGTGTCACCATTAACACGCCGCGAAGATATGTAATACAGTGTGACGAAAGGGCCTGTTGTTTTCGGGGTTACTTAGCGACAGGCGGCTACCATTAGCCGTGAACATTGACGGACTGGAGATCGCGCATCTGTACAAGATGACCGTTTATCCCCGCGCACCACTGCCGTAAAAGGAGGCGTTCGTTTGTTTTGATACCAACGCAGACCTTCTAAAATCACCTCGGACGTCTCTGTCGAATGCACAAAACATCTCGGAATACGCTAAACCAGGGGTGAAGGATCGTGTTCAGATGAGGGGTTGAGCCCTCCAAGCCGGGGTGTAGTTTGGTGTTCTGTTGGGTGGGCTTGCCCCCGCCCCCCCCCCCCAACTTGGGCTTGAGCCCCCCCCCCCCCAACTTTGGCGAGAAAGTGCAGCAAATCCGGAGAGAAATCTGTATCCTTCAGGATTTTGCTAGTACTTTGAGCGATTTCCCCCCACCTCAGCCCCCTCAACTTGTTTAGAGAAGATACACACCTGCCTCCCAGTTTGACGAGAGAGAGTGGGTAAAATCGCTTAGTTGGGCGTGGGAGCTGGTCAAATCCGGCGGCGGCGATAGCTTTGTATTTTTAAAGATTTTGATGATAATTTTGGCGATTTTCACAGCTCAGCCAGCCTACAACTTCTTTGGAGAAGCTACCCCTGCGCTAAACGTAATATTCCAGGATGTTTATTACAAAAACATTCAATGTAGGTACTTAATTTTGGACCTCACCGGCACCGGTGAGGGTATTGGTACTATAAATCCGTCGGACCAAACTCGGCACTGTTTGCCGAGTTTGGTCCGACGGCTGGCGACAGAGGCGAATGATACTGCAGTTTGGCTCTACGAGATGTAGTGAAAAGTCTAGGAGTGCAGCCAGCGGTCATCTCTCAAGTCTCACACTTCATACACCTCCACTCAGCCGGAGGCGACGAATTCTTACAAACACGCACACACCTGCAGACGCCATCGACTGCACAGAGCTGAGGTAGTTGACAGCATTCCCCTGTGGTGATGACTAGTGCCGACCGACTTCTTCAACCCTCGCTGATCCAGGAACACTAAACACCAGAGCGGGGCTCTGGAGCGGTAGGGGTGGGGTGAAGACCACGGGACTCGCCTAGCGTCAGTCGCCTCAACTCGCCTTACCGTTTACAGCCGGGAGCGACTCGGGAGGGGGGGGGGTATGGTAGATCTCAGCCCTCTAGCCGAACACCTCGGCGACGCCGGCCGCCTGGCGACACTTCCCGTCCGGAGCCAGCGTCAGGCCGGCCGGGCAGTGGTCCAGGCCAGCACCGCCCACTGATAGGGTGTGGCCAGTAACCAGCGGCGAGCACAGCCCGGCCGGAGACACGCCGCCGCCGGGCCCGCAGTCAGGCTCCGGGGCCACAAACACCTCAGGTATCGGACTCGCCGCAAGATCGGGATTCAGCAGGTTCAGGCTGCCGTCGGTCGTCAGCCAAGGGAGCCCCGTCAAGGCGTCACTCGGCAGCGGCTGTCCGGTGAGAGGCGGGGGTGTCGCTGTGTGCCGGACGCGCCGCCGGCCGGCCGGGTCAGCCGGCGGGGGCGGCAGCTCGCCCTCCTCGGGCGGGCCCGGGCGAGGCGCGATGAACGTGTCGCTGACCGTTATCCACGGCCGCCCGGCGTGTCGGGACGCCTCTTGAAGCTCGATCAAAGAGCGCAGCTTCTCTTTGAGCCTCTCACGAGCCTGGTGCCGGTCCTGATCGCACGTGCTGTACTCTGTTATCACGAGGGCCAGCAGCAACAGCAGCGGCGAGGCGGCCCGATGGCGAAACATCATGGCGTTCACGGTCGTTGACAGTGGATGAATGAAATTTCGGCCGACTGCACACCGCACCATACCAACACCGACTGCTGGCGCCATTGCTGGCACTCTGACCTTGACCTGAGCTGACCAATGGCACCAGATCCCGCGGTCGACTACCAATCCGCGGTCGACTACCAATCATGAATCAGTCTGGCGCGCTCTCCGCGGAGGAACATATTAAGATAACGATGGGCCTAGATCAAGTTTGAATGCACCAAATAGGAATAATGGAAAATATAAGAAAACACCTGTTGATCCTGAATATACATTTGAACGACTTACAACGTCTATTTTTTGTGGCGCTACAAATGCGTGTAAGAAGCCATGGGGTAAATCCATTGGGTAGTAAAATATCTGAAAAGGGCGTGTTTGTATGCATTTTTCGAAGTTCAGCACATACATTACTTCACAATTAATATTAACTCTATTTCTTTACGATGCTGCTTTTGAAAATATCTTAAAACAAATTAAGACATGGTTTCACATAGTTGAACAGAATATACATTGGGAATTCGTCAGATTCCAGCTGCTCGTAAAATTCGCTGTGTACTGATAATTTACCCATAATACCGCCATATTCAACTAGCTGCGCCGTTTACGTCGCATTTCACGGTTGAGCATAACAATCAAAACATAAGAGGTTTTATTTTTTATTTCCGAACACGGTATATATAATTTTGAGGTGGATGGAAGACTTACTGGCCCATTTCAGGACACAGGTATGACGTTTTATTTAGTGAATCGACAAGTGACCTAACTTGTCATTATCATCGCACCATTTGTTATCAAAATTGGTTTTCTTTATGGTAAAGTCTGACAGTGGGACACGGGGCAAGATTGCTAATATCTAGAGCTATTTTACCAACACATTCAAGGATTAATTTTCTTGCTATTGGCAGCTTGTATTGGCGTGTATTTTTTGGTGTATTGTTTTTTTTGTGTGTATTGATGTGTATTTTTATGTAACGGTGGGGTAGGCGTCACCCACAGCCGTTCCAGTCACAGATGTAAACTGATCAAGGTTGATGTATTATTAGGGTTTCAGATCATATGGAAGCACTATATGTATCACCACCTTCGACTCAGCAGCTCCCAAATCTCCATCTATCACGTTCACATGAAAGGGCCCTGAGCATAGCACAGCATTCTCTTCAAGTTTTAAAAACAGATAAGTTGAACCAATGTCACGCAGTGAGCAGTGCGAGCGTTCAAAACTATCACCCAGCTCATCCCAAAAAACATACGACGTCATCTTTCCTTCTCCCACATGATGTCACAAGGATGTTCAGTGCTTTGATATTACCCTAACAATACATCATCCTTGATTGGTTTACATCTGTATACGTGTGTGACGCCACTGTTACTAGAACCGGCTGTTGGTGACGCCTTCTCCACCATTACCTATTTTTCAAGGGCTTTTGAATGCCTTTTGCAGATTCCTCCTGGCTATTGTAGTTTTTGAGATAATGTAAAGTTTCTGGAGCAGCATCCTAAAATGGCAAATTTTACCTCATTTGACTTAGTCGAATGAGGTAAAATTGGTAAAAATGTCAAAATTTGACCTCATTTGACATTGAAGATATTGACCCAGGGTCATGGAAATTTGGGTAATGATGGGGCAGGCGCCACCAACAGCCAGTTCTAGTAAAGGTGGCATCACACACATACAGATGTACACTGATCAAGGTTAATGTATTGTTAGGGTAATATGGGAGCACTGAACATCCTTGTGACATCATGTGGGAGAAGGGAAGATGATGTCATATGCTTTTTTGTATTTGAGGTACCATTTGTAATGACTTTGAGAAGACTGCGGCTAAATATGCTTTCTGACATTCTTCTCTCAGGGCTCTGAGATTAGCTGTGTGATAGATTCAAACGCTCGCTCCACTTGCTGGGTGACATTGGTTCAACTTATCTTTTTTAAAACTTGACGAGTACACTGAGCTACGCTCTGGGCCCTTTCACGTGAGCGTGATAGATGGAAGTATGGGTGCTGCTGAGTCAAAGGTGGTGATACATATAGTGCTCCCACATGACCTGAAACCCTAACAATACATCAACCTTGATCAGTTTACATCTGTGACGGGAACAGCTGTTGGTGATGCCTACCCCACTGTTGCCAAAATTTCACAAAACAGAGTTCTCTATGGTCCCTCCCTATTCCCTGAATTTTGTCATTCTGTCTCTTATGGGAGCAGAGATCTAGGGGGGAGTGAATGAGCCCCTGACTGTTTGGTATCTTTTCCATGCCTACAGTAATAGGGTTAGTAAAAGTTGCTTAGATGTCCTTCTAGATTGGGAAATGTGCAAATTTTCACTGATTTCAGGCAGTTTGGGGGGGGGGGGGGCATTTGACCCTGATGCCCCCTGGATCTGCCAGTGATTGTGGTTACCTAACTGTGTTATTACACATTCTTCTATCTTTATTTCAGTAACAAGATGCCATAGCTCACAGTTGGGCAGTTCTACATGATGTGATGGCGGAGTCCAGGCAGACTGAGGCACTTTTAGCAAAGTTAGAAAGTAAGTCACCCAATCTCCAGTATCATTTGATGAAGGCATCTGTGAGGTCTTTGTTGCATTGAGTAGAATTTGTGTTGATTTGACCAAATGTGCCCACAGAAATGTCTGCATAGCATCATAACTGATGTGTAAATAAGCTCTCAAGTAGGAAAACTACCATATTTCAGTAAGCCAAGTCCAAAAAATATTGTCAATTTGCCAGGTGCACCTGTATGCTAGGTCTCACCTCTAAGAACTAGGTGAGTTCACTAGGTGAGAGCTGACATACAGTGTGGTCCCAATAAAAGTGTATTTGCAACCCATTTGCCAACCCAGCAAATTGACAATAACAGTTTATGTATTTGGCATATTATGTCAACTATCACCACATTCTAAAGCAAAGGAAAGAGCAGACAACATTATGCTACTGCAAGCCACCTCAGTGTATTCCAGTGGCTCATAATCCATCTCAAACTAGTTATCAGGAGGTCCAATTGAGTGAATGACAAAACTGAAGCCAGACATACTGGGGAATTCTTGCTCAGTGGTTCTGGACCATTGCTACATTGACTTGTCTCATTTCATGATTTCATCATGAAGGTCTCTTGATGCACCACCTATAGGAATGGTGTCAGGTGGATTGCTTTGGGCTGTGCTGAACCGATTCATCAAGAAAATGGACTCCTGCTGCTGCTATTGCAGTCATCCTGATTTTGCTTGGTGGTTCAGGCTGACATTTTCTTAATCAATCAGTTCATCGATCAAATCAATCGGCCAAAAACGATCCACCCGACACCACACAAGCCACTGGAATACTCTGAGGTGACTTACAGTGATGGAATCCTGTTTGTTGTTTCATTAGCTTTAGAATGTGGATCATTTGACATTATATAACAAATATATAAATTGCAATTGACAAATTGTGGGGTACACTTTTGTCTGGACCACCCTGCGGTATGTTCAGAGACTGATAGAGGATTGGCTAAACTACTTGACATTTATGTTCTGGTAAGACTTGAATAGTGCTAAATTGTGTATCACTTGTAATTGCAGGTCAGCAAGGCAATAAACTGCAAAAGTTAATTGCCCTTGAAAGACTATCTGAAATATGTGAAAATGGATTCAGTGCTAATGACATCGAGCTTATATTCAAGAAGATTTCCACAATCAAAGGTAAGTTTATCAATTTACGCATTGTTTTCTTTTTGCTTGCAGTGGTAAGTCCCATGAAAATCTATATTTGGAACTGGTGGTATATGTGTTATAGCTTTTCAGCAAGTTGGGCTGGACTGGATCACTATTATCAGATACCCATCTCTAGTCCAGGTCAAATAAAAGTAAACGTTAAATTTTATACTTGTATTCCCATTGTACACTGTACAGTGTACAGCCATTAAAATAAGTAATATTGACATGATCAAGTTGGACTGAGAACTACTCTCCGATACCGTTACCCTGCCCTGTGATTGTGTGACAGGGACCACCCCCGTCATGCAGCTGCTGTCTGTGACACTGTCTGCTACCCTGACCCGTGACAATGTCGCAGGAACCACCTTCGTCATGTAGCTGCTGTCCGTGACACTGTCTGTGGCCCTGACCTGTGACCTGTGACCCTGACCCGTGACCTGTGACCCTGACCTGTGACCTGTGACCCTGACCTGTGACCTGTGACCTGTGACCCTGACCTGTGACCTGTGACTGTGTGGCAGGGACCACCTTCGTCGTGCAGCTGCTGGATTGCTGTCTACCGTCCGGTGACGTCTCTCCGGCCACCATCGACCGGGCCGTCTTCATGATGGCTGGCGTGAGTGCGGACTGCTCTCCCTCTCCCTCTCCCTCTCCCCCTCCCCCTCCCCCTCAGAGCTCTCCCCCTCAGAACTCTCACTCGCTCACCCAGTGCTCTCCCCCCGTACTCCATTCGGGCACCGTGACCGTTCGGCCGCTGTTGGTTACTCGGGGAGTGACTGGGGCTCCTCCATACCAGTCATGAGTAGGACAACACGTTCGGTGATCCGCTCATAATCTGCGTTACACTCCAAGGGTGTAGTGGGAATGTTCACAGGTGTGTGACCGATCCCCCGTTACAAGGCCGCCGAGTATTTCATGCAGCGCAATGTTCCGAGAGTCATTCGGTGAATGCTAGTTTTTGGAAGATGAAGTTCTTGTAGGCTTTTTTTCTTGAAACCTAAAAGTTATTTGATTTGTAAGACGTGACATGGGAAAAAGGGAGGGGGGGGGGGAGGGAAGGGAGGGAGGAAGGGTTCGAGCCAAGTGGATGCAGAGGTAAGATTTCACATTTGTTTTGCTTTTATGTGTCATAACGTAATAAAAATGATGTGCTGATGAAAAACGTGGAGGAAAGGGGGTCAAAGATGAAAAAAAATGCGTAACATAAATTATGAGCACGGATTAAGGGGGACACGGAGGGACACGTAAGGGACACGGATTATAAATCTGTGTCCATCAATATATGAATGAATTTGCATACCCTTCCACTCCAGCAATTTCATTGGCTTATTGAACCGTTTGTAATTTTCGTCATTTGCCCACGACCGTAAGACCTGGTTCTCACTGAACGGTGAGGACACGAAATGCGAAGCAAATGTACACACTCGATTGTCTTATTTTGTCTTAACCACATCGTAATGAACAACCTCCACGTTATTACCATACCTTCAACTGGCCGTTTGAAGTCTGTTCAACTACACAAACTTTGTTAACGTTTGCTTTACGTTTACGCTAAGTGAGAATCTGACCTAGGACGAAATAATTTTGTTAGGTACGCTCCACTTTTATAACCCCTCAACCCAGCTGCGTAAGCTCTGCCTTAACAACATCTCAGCCCGACTTCGCTGTTCTTCTCCTCACGACATCCAAGACCCACCCCATCGTGTTCTCTCCACCTCCTCTCCCCCTCCCACCTGCCGCCCGCCGCCCCATCAGCCTTCCCTCCCCTCACCGTCCTCACCAGGCTGACCCCCCGTCGTCGGCTGACCCCCCCCCCCCCCTCCCTGCCCCCGCCACCAGTCGCACACGCTGCCCACGCTGAAGAGGGCTCTGCTGGGCTGGATGCTGGCCGGCGTGCAGCACTTCTTCCCACCTGCCGCCCGCCGCCACCTGCACACCCACTACGGGCCCATCTTCGCCCAGATCGCCTGGGGGCAGACGGTAGGTGACGCCCCCGGCCGGCGTGACGTCGGCACGGGGCGTGGGGGGGGGGGGGGAGAGGGGTTGAAATGTTAGTCAGGGTCGTGCCGTGTGGACAGGAGCGTTGAGAGTTGTCGCACGGTGGTATGGCTGGCCGTGTTGTTATGAACGGTCGCGATGGACATGCCAATTGGGAGAACTGAGATGTCGTTACATCTGTGTGCCAAAATTTGACGATTTGGGTGGGAAACAACACCCAAATGTGAATGATTTTCCACTCTAGCTCTTGATTTTTTAAGTTCCTCACTTCCATGTTTCTAGTTCCGAATTGTGATATTTGTTCTATCATAAATATATTAGAAATGCATGGTATCAATAAATTCACTATTTCACCATACCATTATCTGCATACTTTTCCTCTCTCATAGTCTTTTTCAGGGTTAACAAATTTAGGCCACTGTGTGATTTAAACTTGTTTAATCCATGGTTTTAGCCGGCTGGCAGTAATTAATTTAAGCCACCCTGGCTTCAATAGGGTTGCTTTTATTGTCTATTAAATAATAAAAGCACTTATGTTTACTTGTTATTATTAATTCAAATATTATTTTTCATTGTAACATTGTATTGGTAATTTGGTTTAAGCAGTATTCCGAAACTGATTTTTGTCTTGGGCGTGAGAATGAAAAATTGAAGTCAAAAAGAGTGTGGGAGTGGAAAATTATTTTTATAAAATGGAGTGTATTTTTATTGATAGCATGCATTTTTAGCCTAATTGTGTTGGTATCAATATCGTTTTTTTAACCGATAACTTGGAAGTGAAAAATTAACTACCAGAATGGAGAGGAAGAATGCAAAATTATTCAGACTTGGGTGTCATCTCCCACCCTAATCAGCAAATTTTGGGACACTGGCTTTGAGTGGCTAGGAACCCTGAACAGCGAAATGAAGATATATTTGTGATCAGGGGTTCCACTATTGACTGATTGCCGGGGTATGGGTAAACTCTGAGCCTGTCACGGAATAAAATATAAACTTTACGAGCGTGCGAAACAGCACAAGCAGGGTGGTCAGCAGGACACATGAACTTGCAGGAACTGAGTCTATTTATAATTCTTTTCCCCATGGCTGAGGTCCATGTAAGACTTCTGTAAGATTATCAAGGCGAAGGCGATAGCTATCCACGATGGTGGAATGGTATGACTCGAGCACTAGCAGTGATACAATAAATATACACACCATAGTCTTTTTTAGCTGCGAAGTTAACTCAAAGATCTTGTTGCAAAATTACATGAAATGTTGGCTGTTGCTTTTACTACTTGTATGTAGGGGAATTCCAGACACCAAACATAATTATGAATGGCGTGTCTTATAACTGCTTAAATGTCATGCGTTGCGAAGTAAATACGCAAGCAGATGGGTTTGTTGGTTAGATAATATTTAGTCAAAATCGCTGTGACATAAATCGAACAGGCTATAGCACCAGTGATAAAATCAGTGGCGTTGTGTTGATATTAATGACATGTGTTTCTGTCAATGAAGTGTTGACATTAAGGAGCATTTCACTGATACCAAATTAAAGCCGGCGTTTTACTGGCTTTAACTAATAAAAGCCACTGGCTGGCATCAATTCAATTGAAGCCGTTTTTTTCCAAGCTTGGTCTTTTTGGCTCCATTTCTCTGACACTCAGATAAAATGCAATTTTGGGACACCGCGTCACCTATATGACGGTATTTTGTACACGTTTGGACACTGCCATGGATTGGACACGTGTTAGATACGAAGCTGTTAATTTATATACAGTGGCACAATATTGAGTGTGCGTGCGTGCGTGCGTGCGTGCGTGCGTGCGTGCGTGCGTGCGTGCGTGCGTGCGTGCGTGCGTGCGTGCGT
>JARFNZ010132606.1:0-11123 GCA_031763405.1 Balanus nubilus
GGGCTTTACTGGAGGAATGCAAGTATGACTTGATTCAGAAAAATCTGCCCTACAATTCCATGTCCATAACTCCATGTTGCCGATGTCAGTAGACACACTACCTTTATTGGATTAGTATAGTTATCAGAGGCACTGTATTAACATGAATAAAACATGTTTTGGCCTGTGAAATGTTGACCTCAGTGGGCCATTAAGTCATTCCAAATTGAAGTTGGCTTTTAGTCATATAAGCCATTTTAAAGGAATTGCAGGAACTGACCCTGTTCAACAGAAGTTTTTTAGTCAAGATAGCAAGTGGGTGGCTGTATTTCTAAACTACATCACATTTCATTCAAAATCATCAGTTATCTGATCTTTGAGAAATAATTTTGGCAGTCTGGGCCTTGCTGAGCCAATATTTTTGGAAAGAGGACACATCCATAGCTACTGGCTGACATAAGTTCAATTTAAGCAAGCACTTTTCCAACCCTGTTTTGAATAGTGTGATATCAACAAACATGCATACATGACCTGAGCCTGTTTTTTATCGCTAGTTGGACTGCGGCTTTGTGCCTCTGGGGCTCTTGCAATTGATAAATAAATAGAATAGAATGTTATGCCGATGAATAAAGACAACATACCAAGTACAGATTTCTAAAAATCAACCCAAAAGTATCATTTTCAAATTTATTATGTCTTGTACCATAGGTTTATTATCTGTTCCATCATTTGGCGCAATCTATCCGTGTGTCGGACTGTGTGTGGTTCGTCAGACCTACAATTTGCGCGACAGTAAATGGTCTATTCGGATGCGGCGCTGATGTCATATCAGTGTTGACTTGGAAGGACTTACAATGCAAAATCCACTTCTTTGCTTTCAATCTGAAAGCTATGTTGTTTTTAATGGTTGAAACTTGATTATCAAATATTTGCTTATGCTAGTGTGGCTAATTCATGATTTTAAAGAACATGAACAGTGTCATAGGAGGAGTTGGACAGGTGTTCTATCAGGGAGGCGGCGAAAGTCTTCAATGTGTCCTATTGATCACTTTGAAATAGAGTGGTGGGAAGGAATAACAGACTTGCAGGCATCCATGATCCAGTAAACCTGGGGTAACATTTACCTCATAAATGTTTCCCAATGTGACCATATTATGAGTGTAAAGGAATGCATCTTTTTAAAACTTCAGAGTTGACCAATGTTTGACCTGAGGAGTTGCATGTGAAGTTATCATACGGAAATTCCAACTTTTGAAAGTAACCCTGCCCTGGGTAACTTTGCTCATGTCGTTTTTTTTTAAGAATAAATGTTACAATTTTCTTAGGGCAAAAAAAACTTAACACATGGAAACCCCTATGCTTCATAGTCATTTGTTTGAAGTTTCAAGTAAATGGTGAAGTGTGGCAACCAATTCATGCACATAGGCATGTAGTATCAAAATGTGCTCATAGATGCCCATTCAGCTTTGACCCATGCACACTGGTGCACCTACAGCCAAAAAAGGAAACCAAAGATGAGACAAATAGGATTTGTTTGTAATAAATGTTGTGCTCCTTGCAGGCTATGTATTGCATAGTGTTTTTTTTTACACTGTAATAGCTTGTTACCCCCTGACACAATGA
The DNA here is from genome assembly GCA_031763405.1 of Balanus nubilus. Classification (NCBI taxonomy): domain Eukaryota; kingdom Metazoa; phylum Arthropoda; class Thecostraca; order Balanomorpha; family Balanidae; genus Balanus; species Balanus nubilus. Next base: position 1,603 of record JARFNZ010132606.1, read on the forward strand.
CTTTGTGCATGTCAGAGGGTGTGCACACACAGCACATGCATAAGAGTTAATTCTGTGCTTTAAAAATCTGAATCATGTGCATGAAATATCATGTGCAATGACAGAATTTTGTTGAGAAACCCCCTATTTTGGAGATTGAGTCCTTCTCAGTGAATGAGCAGTCAATCAACAGAAAATACCTTTATAAATTCAGATGGAGGTTAACCAATCTCAGTAATTTAAATTGTCTACTGAATTTCTATTATAGAATTAATATAACCTAACATACCACTGTTTGTCCCAGGGTTTGTGAGTTGGGGGTTAACAGGAATTGATTTTAGGCAAGAGTAAAAACAAATATTTCAGGTTAGGTTATTCTGTATAGGCTTCAGACATTCCAAGCCCCAAAAATATGGCCTTTTGCCCTTGCCTTCAATCTCTCTTTTGTTACTGCCTTTGGCACAAGATCTCAGATTCTCATTTTCTCTATTTTCGCCATTACACCAGTGTCCAGCTGCTTCACCAATCAGCATGTATTACATCATTGACCAGATTTGCTGATGCTTTCATGTGTACTTGTTCTTAGATCATTATGATTAAATGCATCTATATTATTAAGGTTATTAATGGTCAATTAATGCCTACTTTATTGTAAAGGACCCATATCCAAAGGGCAGAGAACCCCAACATGACATACTGGGTGATAGTAAAAATGGATAAAGCAACCAGATATCTGCCAAATATAGAGGCATGGGAGAGATTTTAGGCAAGGTAAAAGCAAATATTTTCCTGAATCCTGCCTCAAACATTTGCTTTTACCCTTGCCTCAAATCGATTCCTGTTGACCTCAAATGCAGAAACTCTGGGATGTACATCAGTAAGTGAAATAAAGTTTAGTTAGATTAGGTTAGGTTGTTTTCTCTTTAAAAAGAAGTTATTGCCATAACCAAATGTTGTTGAGAAATAGACAATTATGTGTTATATTTTTCCTATTGAAAATATGATGACATCATAGCCGGAGAAAATGTACCTTTAGTCTCTTATAAATATATTAATGGAATTCCTGACATCAAATGTTATTATGAATATCATGTATACTTAAATCCCTGAGGCTGCAGAGTTAACATGCTAGTAGGGTTAAAATCTCTGTTGCATCAATGGAACACAACAGTTAATGGATTAGTGTAGTTATCAGAGGCACTGTATTAACCTGAATTAAATATGTTTCTGCGTCTGAAATGTTGACCTCAGTGGGCCATTAAGTCATTCCAAATTAAAGCTGGCTTTTAGTCATTTAAGCCATTTTAAAGGAACATGCAGGAACTGCCCCTCTTTAATGTAATTTTTCAGTTGAGATAGCAAGTGGGTGGCTGTATTTCTAAACTACATCACATTTCATTCAAAATCATCACTTATCTGATCTTTTGTAAATTTAAAGTTAATTTTGGCAGTCTGGGCCTTGCCGAGCCGATATTTTTGGAAAAGAGGACACTACCATAGCCAGCTGATTTGCATCATTTTGACTTATAATACAGGTATATTTGACAATGTTTAGGAAGATGGGGCAAAGTCACTGGCTGACATAAATTCAATTTAAGCAAGCATTTTTCCTACCCTGTTTTGAATCATGAAATATCAACAAGCATGCATACATAACCTGAGCCCGTTTTCGATCGCTAGTTGGACTGGTGTGTCGGCGCGCCTAAAACCCCAATATCATCATCATCATCATCTAGTTGAACTGCGGCTTCGCGCCTCCGGCGCTCTTGCATCCGGCGCTCAATAAATATCATAATAGAATGTTATGCCAATGAATAAAGACAACATACCAAGTACAGATTTCTCAAGATCATAACCCAAAGTATCATTTTCAAATTGATTAAGTCTTGTAATGTAGGTTCACTATCTGTTCCATTCATTTGGCGCAATCTATCCGTGTGTCGGACTGTGTGTGGTTCGTCAGACCTACAATTTGCGCGACAGTAACTGGTCCATTCGGATGCGGCGCTGATGTCATATCAGTGTTGACTTGGAAGGACTTACAATGCAAAATCAACTTCTTTGCTTTCATTCTGAAAGCTTTATTGTTGTTTTGAATGGTTGAGACTTGATTATCAAATATTTTCTTATAGTAGCGTGGCTAATTTATATTTTAAAGCTGGCATTCAGCTACACTCTGGCTCTCATGGAAATTCTGATCAAGCATCTTATCACATTAACTGCTGAGTTCAGTTTACCACATTGCCTGCACTGGCTGGCACCATGCTTTTCAGGTTTTGTCTGTAATTGTGCTGCTGGCTAACACGCTGTAATTCTGTCCGTCAGGGATCGCGTCTGACGGTCTGAAGGGCCGCGTGTACGAGGTGTCGCTGGCCGACCTGCAGCAGGACCAGGATGCCGAGAGGTCCTTCAGGAAGTTCAAGTTCATCTGTGAGGAGGTGCAGGGCAAGAACTGCCTGACCAACTTCCATGGCATGGACATCACCACTGACAAGCTGAGGTCCATGGTCAAGAAGTGGCAGGTATGCTGGGATAGGATGATCTAGTCTCGCTTCAAAAATACAGTATATCTGTCATCAAAACGTGGTAGTTTTTTACCATTATACCCTTCACCATTTGCAGGGACTGTTTATCTGCTGTGCAAGGATTTCTTATTATATATGCATGTTCGAGTCCAATAATGAAACTTTTGCATTGGAAAAGCCCACGAATTGATTGGCCATGCATTTCAACAATTAAATTCGTTTTTTCGACGTTTATTGCTGGTGTTTGTTCACCTTTCATTCATTTTTACATTGAGGTTAGCAGTCATTCATGATTATATTTGCTTGAGGTCGTTACAGATGAATGTGTCTCTATGGAATATGTTTTTTCAGTTGTATGATAAGTGATCAATGTAATGCCATGCAGTGCAGTGGTGTCCGAAGCCTATTGGTATTTGGCGCAATCTATCCGTGTGTCGGACTGTACGTGGTTCGTCAGACCTACAATTTGCGCGACAATAATTGGTCCGTTTGGATGCGGTGCTGATACCAGATCAGCTCTGACTTGAATGGACCTATATTTGTTAAGTATTCTAAATAATTTCCCTCCTTCCAAGTCACATGAAACTTGAAAGTGCACCACAATGTAGTTGTCGCTAGCAAGAGTTACGTGGCCGTGCCACTACCATGCCACGATGCAACGTCGGGTTTGTTTGTATCGTCTTGTGTCGGCGATGTGCGAGTATTTGTGATACCTCTTGCCTGACCGGTGCCGTTCGTCCTCCGCGTGCAGACTCTGATCGAGGCCAACGTGGACGTGAAGACCACCGACGGCTACCTGCTGCGTGTCTTCTGCATCGGCTTCACCAAGAAGAACCCCAACTCCGAGAAGAAGACGGCGTACGCGCAGCACTCGCAGATCCGCAACATTCGGCGCACCATGGTGGAAACCATCTCCAAGGAGGTGGGATCGGGCGAACTGAAGGATGTGGTCAACAAGCTGATCCCCGACACCATCGCCAAGGACATCGAGAAGGCTTGCAGCAAGATCTACCCGCTCCACGATGTCTACCTGCGCAAGGTATGTGTCGCTGGGTGCTGAGGGGCCGAGAGGGGCGGTCATGGGGATTACAGAACAGGCGGCACCTGACTAGTGGATACCTGCTACTATTGTGCATTCTGATCCTGTGCTTGACTGCATTGTTTTTGTATACCTGAATCTCTATGGTGCTAATGGTTTGCTTGTGTCAAGGATATACATTATGTCTGCCGTTTGCTTGATGAGTATAAGATAGTAACCAGACGTTTTCATTCACTCAGTTTGCTAAATATATTTTGATCCCTTAATGTAAGAAGGGGGACGTTATGATCATCTTGTCAGATCTACCATAGGCAACAGCTTAAAACATACAGTGTTTAATCTGTCCTCTAGGCAGGGTTAGCAAAATGCTGGCATCAACTTGTTGCCAGTCAATGGCAAACTGGTTTATGTCGGTCAGTTTTTTTTTGTGTCAAAAACCGGTCGATACCACTTGGTTGCATAAACTTACCAACTCTGCTAAAACCAATCGCCATCATCGTCACGCCATCTGTGGCTGGCCTGACCGTGTGTGTCCGGTCCGCTGCCGCAGGTGAAGGTGCTGCGCCGTCCCCGTTTCGACATGAGCAAGCTGCTGGAGCTGCACGATAACAGCAAGACGACATCGTCGAACGTCGGCGAGGCTGGCGCCGTCGTGGAGAAGGCCGACGGCTACGAACCGCCCATCCAAGAATCCGTCTAATTCTTTGCGAATACACGCCCGACGCTGTGAGAAAGATCGACTGTCTGTTGACGGGGAGGCGGGTGAGATGGTCGTCGTGGAATGTTGGAGTGGAGACTAGGAGGGCGGATGACTGGAGAGGCTGGAATGGGAGGCTTTGGGGGTAGGCCGGCGGACCGATGATGATTACTATTGTCGGCCCACGGGAACGGCACGTGACGGCAGCGGGAAGGGAACGGAATGGGGAAGCGGAACAAAAACAGGACAGGCGTAGTGACCCTAAACTATAGCGAGTCGTACTTGGATTAACCTCGCGTTGTGGCAGCGAGCGGACCATTTTGAAGGGTTAGAAAAAAGAAATAGCAAATTAGATTTAAGAAAACGTCTGACGTCACAAGAATCTTTCGTCACCCAGGTCGCGTGTGACGCCATGACAGCGCAAGTCTCATTGAATTGGGAGTCGTGCGTGTGTCTGACGCCGGCATCGATTCGCCGCCGCCTACTGCCCTTGCCCCGCACGCCGGCGGACAAAGCCATGGACGCACCGTCGGCCGCTGAAGGACGGCGGCTGGCCAGACGGGAAACTAGGGCCTTGACCGCTAGATACAAGATTCGTATGATATGAATCGGGGACCAAAAGCATGAAAAGCATGATTATTTTTCTTCTTCAAAGTATTGTTTCTGGAGTTAAACATTCTGAACAGTTTTTTTTATTGAGTACATTTGGCAAGAAAAAAATTGAATTAAAACATGGTAAAACTATATATTAATTTGTATCGCATGCAAATCTGTTCCCTTTGCCAGATTTCAGTTCATACCGCCCAAACTCGTTCGAAAAAGCGAAAGTTGCGGAGTTGAATCGGATACGATGCAGCCAAGCTACTCTCCATTTGAAGTAATTGAAATGAAGTCTAGTGCTTTTATGTTTTGCCCACTTAATAACTTGGTATTCACATGATTCAACGGCAGCTTACGTGGGAAAAATCCCAAAAGCTGAAGATCCCGACTACTCTGAAAAACCCACAGATCCCACGAAGCAAATACATGAACACGTTTCAGGATCAAGCAACAGTTTCCAGTCACTAGCTAGGATCCACAGGATCCATCAACAAAGCTGAGTAGGATTCAGAATCTGTAGGATCTCTGCAAAATGGGGACACATGATCAAAGATCGAGCAAGGTCACGGATCTTTGATCTTGCGGATCGTGGATCCCGGACTTCTTTAGGTCTTGGCACATATCTGGAGCAGGTGCGGGTCAGGTGATCGCCGCAGGGTGCGCTGGCCAATGGAGCACCGACGGTGGCGCCATCACTCCGTCCAAAGCTCTGGTGTGGTGGTGGCGCTATGGTCGCGGTGGCGTCGTTTCTTATCATGTGTACTCTTCTCGGAAACTATCATTCGCCTAAGAAACGAATAGCTTCATATATTTGAAGTAAATGCTATAAGCAGTGCATTTTGTCAGTATTTACAATTATTTCAATATCTGAGATTGGAAAGTAAAATTACTAAGCCGCATTTACAAAATATATCTATTACAATAGTGACATGTCCTGAAGTCATAGCTAAATTTTCAGTCTCGCTCTCCTCGGATGGCTGTCATTCAAGGGTTCGTGGTTTTCATAGTTTCCACCTTGCTTTCTGGTCGTAGATGAAGTGAAACACTACAAAAGTTGTTTTCCTTTACAGATTGAAGTTCATCACCGTCCAGCGTGTATGGTTTATGGAAGCTCGGAAACATCTATCAGCATCTAACATTTGTCAGCTCCAAATTACACAATTCTATTGTTCCTGCCCCCTCCTCCGATCATCGACCTTGCTGACTTCATGTTTGCGTCATGCCAGGTTGTGTTGCCACTATCAATATCCCCAGCAGCAGCCGTGCCTGGCGGCCTAGGCCCGCTCCCGGAGCAGGCCTCTGTCTGCAGTGACGCAGTACCCACCGCCCGACCACCTGCCGTTCGTTTATCAAGCCCGCCAAGCCCTGTTTGCTGGCTCCTCGTGTCTCAAAAGGCTCCCCTGTCCTCCGTGGCGGCGGTACGAGACACCCGCCGGCCACCGATTCAGGGTCAGTGCCACGCCGCGGCCCAGCGGCCCTGCACACAGCACCACAGTCTGATGGGGGGGAGGGGGGGTGAGGAGGTGACGGGGGGAGATAACAGACGCCGACGCTACTTGGCATTCTGCCGGCTCCCTCAGTTCGGCGGCAGTCGGCGTTAACAGTGATGGCTCTCCTCACCACACTGCAGCCTGCGGCAGTCAACTGGCTCTATTGGCAGCTGCCGCTCTGTTCAGAGAGATGCAGTGACTGTCAACGATATGGTCGGGTGTCGCAGGCCAGCTACGTCCGTCGCCAGCCTATGACCAGTAGATACCACAGCGCCATGACGCGCCGATAACGACAACTCCGTCATTCTCTATCTTTTGAAAACATCGTCGTCATTCCCTATCTTCAACCTCCGAAAAAATATCGGCTCCAAGACCGCATGACGAAGTCCAAAACAAATAATAGTGCATCTCACCACGTCGCACGACATCGATAGGACGCGACAATATTATACTAGAATGACGGATCCCTTTTTATCCTGCCGACAGCCGATCCTCGATCCCCTGTCACGCCCGCGTCCACTCAGTCCTGGTGGTCGTCGGCCACCGGGTATGTGGCGGCCCTCTAACTGCCCCCCGGGAGTGGTGGCCGTCTGCATGGCATGGGGCCTTCCCGCGGCATTGCGCCGAGGTTGGCACCCAGAAGTCATGGGCGGTCACCCGGTCGGCGCTCCACTTTGGCCCACTTTTTTCCTTCTCCTTCATCCCATGGTTCCGCAATGGTCGCAATCGCCCGAAGGGGCCTTGCCCTTATCCTAACCAAACCAAACCAACTACTAGAATAACGATGCTATACATCGACAAAGCTGCCTCCATTTCTTGATCGGATGTTGGTGAATATGTCGTTGACGATCAGTCGATTGTAGGCATCATTGGTGATCTTTAGCCGATTTTCTTTGATCGTCGGCAAATGTTAAAAAGACACAGGGTCCGGGAAATATCAGAACTCAGAATTAGAAACGCAGAAACGCACAAATAGGCAATCACCTGAAAAGTAAACATACTGTTGTGTTTCAGGGTCAGGGCAACGTTTTTCAACATCAAGAGCCCGATGACCTGAAGACTTGTAATCCCCACCCCGTTACTCCGCTCTCAATGGCTCAGGTCACGGCTCCTGGCTTCAAGCTGTGCGGTACAGCATACCTTTAGGCGTTCGCTACTAGTGTCATCTAGGGACAGACATATAAAGCCGGCCGCACGCTGGTAACTCGGCCGTGATATCGCCACGATTTTTTGGTAGTGAGAGACCGAGTTCGAATCCCTTCGGCGCTCGTTATTTGCTCCTCATTGGGATACAGCCTTATGACGTTAGTGAGCGGGGCTGGCCGTATCCCAGTTCACGTATTTCGGGCACGAACAAAATCGTTTCTAAATTATGTCAGCTATACCCGGAACTGCCCGATCGGATGGCTGGGGTCGGTACCTCCTCAACAAGCTTTGCTAAGTGCGGGTTCTGGGCTCTCAAATCCGTCTATTCAAAACGTTGAGACAAATGTCAATATGTTTTGAGTATAACTCAACTCTGCCGAGTGTTGGACAATTAATTGTGTTGAGAGACGTGCTTTGCGTATTTCGGCCGTTGGACGAGCTATATCACGGGCAAAATCACGACCACTTAGCCACTGTGCGGTTGTCTTAGCGATTTGTTTACTGTTCCTCTTCGTTTAGGTAATAGTTCTGGGTATCGAAAAAATTGCGCATTTTTATTACCAGGATGGCTTCGCTTCCTATACGGTACTTTTACACTTCGAAAGGCCCGGCGCGGGACGTATTTCCCACCATCTGCTTCCGCGTTAATCTTGAATGATATACAAATAAGCTGGGTTAGAATAATGTGCATTATCCACCGTCGAAAAAAACTCAGCTATGCTATCGCTCGTTGCTGCACAGAGCCCAATAGTCGCACAAGGCTTATAAAACTCGAAGGTTTCATTACCCTCTTTGGGAGTAATACTTGGCATACGAGAAGCACTGCATTAGGCGGCTTTAGTTGAACAGCCCCATCTCTCACCGTTCAGCAGCCAAGCACATATCATTACTTCTAGACTGAAAGCTGCAGGCTGCAGACTACTCGTGCGACCGTGAGAACCAGCGATAAGCCTCCACCTGACACCGCCGCCGGCGCCGGACAAAAGCCAGAGGCCATGGCAGCAGTGACTCGTCAGTGGTCACTGGTCAGCCGTCCATCTCTGTCTACAGCGCCGACAGCGATCCAGCACCACGACACCACCCGGGCAGGTCAGCGGCTTCATACGGCACACGGGCCCGGCTCCATACGGCACCCGCACCGGTACCGCTCCTTTCCGGGAGGGCTGGCTACATCGTGCTGCATCGTGCTGCATCGCACGCCGTCTCGGGAGGACGGCATCGCTCGCGGACCGCCTACCAAACACTTCACGATCGACCACCGCATGACTGGCGTCGATGGCAATCGCCCCTCCGCGCCCGTCGCCCGCGCAGAGCCTGCCCTCACGTCATGCCCGTGTCCTTATAGGGACGCGCCCCCGCCGGAGGACGGGGCCTGGATTGCAGATGCCGTCATCGTTGTGGCGGCTCCGCCTCCGCCGCTGGTCGCCGCCGTTAGTTTGTGTGTATGTGGGGGAGGGATGCAGCCCGGGCCCGTAGCCTGAGGGCTATTTAGGGCAGCGGCCGGTGGAGCGGTACGTAGAGGGCGGTGGGGTGGTAGGGCGGTATAGGGCGGCGGGGTGGTAACTGGTAGGGCGGTGTAGGGCATAAGTGCGGCAAGGTGGTAAAGGGCAGTGGGGTGTTAGGGCGGTGAGGTAGTAGGGCGGTAGAGGACCGTGCAGTGGGTAGTACAGGGCGGTATGGGGCGGTGCAGTGGTAGAACGTACTGAGGCCGGTGGGCAGGGCGGCGGGGAAGTCGGGGAAGCAGCGGTCGTGTTGAGCGGGGGTTTGTAAGTCGGGGAAGCAGCGGTCGTGTTGAGCGGGGGTTTTTGTGTGACTGTCGGTGTTCGTGTGAGGCGGTGTTTACCAATGACCGCCCGCACCGGGTCCGGTTACTGCGCGGGTTACACTCGTGCTGTTATGGTGACAGGTGATACGGCACCGGTCCTGACAGGTGACAGGTGATACGGCACCAGTCCTGGCAGATACCGGGTGATACGGCACCAGTCCTGGCTGGTGCCGCACCAGTCCTGGCAGGTACCGGGTGATACGGCACCAGTCCTGGCTGG
>JARFNZ010132628.1:0-11119 GCA_031763405.1 Balanus nubilus
GAGGTCTGTGGCTCCGGGGAGGTCTGTGGAGTGTCTGTGGAGGTCTGTCTGAGGTCTGTGGCTCCGGGGAGGTCTGTGGAGTGTCTGTGGAGGTCTGTCTGAGGTCTGTGGCTCCGGGGAGGTCTGTAGAGTGTCTGTGGAGGTCTGTCTGAGGTCTGTGGCTCCGGGGAGGTCTGTGGAGTGTAGAGTACCGCCCCGGCGCGACCGGGGGCTGTGGGATACCGCCTGTCCGCCCGCCTCCGCCCGCACCGCCTCGCGTTACTCACGCGCTAACCCCCCGAGACGGTGCCCTTGCCACCGGCCGGGCATGTGAGCAGTCGACCACTTGGTCTACGTCCCACATGCCCGGCCGGCATCCGGCGCCGCGAAATGTGCGAGGGCCGGTCTTGGGTTGTCCCAGATGGGCTGGGGGCTGCGCCTCATGGCAGAGCCTAATCGGTCGCTTCGTTTTTACCTCTCCCGGCTCCCGTCATTGGGTTTGACAAAGCTATTAACACGAGCATCATTATCACGTCACGTTCATCTCCCATCGCTGCCCATCACCATCACCATCATTATCGGCATCAGCTTATAATACAAACTCAAAACACAAGAATTAGATGACCATTGTAGCTCAAATATATTATACAAAAAAGTTTCGGTACCTTATACCTTGATCACTGCGTCAAAGAATACAAGAATCGAGGAACTGGAAATGGAAAGGAGTTACAGCGGTCATCTAATCCTGTACTGGCATGGATGACATAAAACACAAAATTTGCGAGATACTCACAGTCCAAGGTTTTCACGTCCATTACAAGAGTCCATTGCATGTCCCTTGCTTCATCTCGCTAAATCATCACACTAAACACACCAACAAACCAACATATATCACAGTAACTAAGCGAATAGCCGTAGCAGAGAAGCTTTGCCCTCCCGCAAAATAACCACACCAAAAACATTCGTTGACCTTGCCACAACTGAGGGGTGTGACATTAATTACAGCGAGTTGCCGCCATGGCAGCAGTTGTTAATATGATGCAGCATATGTCTAAATATTCTCTGAAATGAATAATATATCTTATCCTGATATTCTTACAACATTTTTATTGCAAGAATATCAGGATATAATATTTTATATGATAGCTTCATAATATTGTTGCAATATTTATCATGGGTGACTGAAGAAGATGGATGGGTGATGAATTTATGATATTATGCTATGAAGAATGCCCGCCCCTGCAGCCCAGAAGGGAGAGCGCCGAGCTTTACGGTAGTAAGAGCCCGGTTTCGAGTCGCTTTGGCGCTCGCTATTTGCCCCTGCCTAGGATGGCCTGCGGTCGTTGGCAGCGGCTGCAATCAAGGCCAGATGGCGTCTGTGAGCGGGGCGGGCCGTGTCCGGCTGTATTGGGTATGTAAAACGTTCGGACTAAAATTCTGCCAGCTACCCGGAATTTCCGGATCAGACGGTAGGGGTCGGGACCTGCACAACAAGTCCTGCTTAGCGAGGGTTCTGACCTTGGAAGTTCGTCTATTAAAAAGATAGGGATTGAATTTATATAAAAAAATGCACACCAAGCTGTTAAATAAAAAATAAGAAAATAAGCTTGCCTTATCCGGATAATGGCATACCCTGCCATTATCGGCAGGCTACATGACGTGAGAGTTTTTCACCGGTATCTCATTAACTGAATGGAACCTTCTTGGTCCGTAACTTATCATCGGCTTCCTTTATACTCACCGTCCATTCGGGTGACGTGGTGGCCGCTCATGGCGTCCGATTCGTTCTAAGTGCGTCATTAACGTCTTCACCTGGACTCTATCTCCGAGCCCGGTTTCACAGTTATACGGTAGTCGGGAGCGAGCGGCGCCCGGCTTTCATCGCATCAGCTTCTGGCGACCATGTCACCATTACGTCAGGAGCTAAGTCAGTTGTCCTGCCGCTGACACCGACCTGACACCGACCTAACACCGGATTGTCACCGACCTGACACCAGCCTGACTCCTGACACCGACTCTAGTCGGCTCTCCCGACCCTAAAACACCGGCATCAGCTACAATGCTTCAGGCGACATGGTCCCGACTTATGCCGGCCTTCCTGTCATCGCTGATGCTTCCGTCACGCTGTCCGGATTTCGCCGGACGGCGGCGACCCGCCGGCTGCGGCTGCCTTGCCGCGGGGGGTTCAAGGGCCGTGGGTTCAAGGCGGTTCAGTCGGCGGCGGGCAGACTTACTGACGGAGGACGGCCGGTGTCACTCAGCCACGGGCATAGGGCCGCCGCCCCGCTCCGCCCCGCTCCGCCCCGCGCTGCCCCGCGCCGCCCGCCAGCGCAGCGCATGTCTAATCTCCCGTCCCGGCCACTGACCGCACACGCGGTGTTCTCCGACACGGCCCACGCACAACGTAAACAGATTATTTGTTTCACAAGCTTATCGCGTCGCGCCTGGGCTTTCTAATGGAGGCGTGTCTTTGTAGTGCGATAAACGGAGGTGCCAGTGGCGAAGAGACGCATCGGAAAGACATCCAGCTGGAATTGAGTAATTGTCAGTGTGTTACGTTGAAGGCATGTACCGACAGGAAGAAATATAATGCCGCCGTTTAGAGGGGTAGCCGCACGGACGATTGTTCTCCATTTCTGCGGGGCGAGGTTGGCATTGTGAAGAGTTATATTATCGTCCCCGCTACCTCCTACGCTGTCTTGCAAAACGGTTGGTGGAGAAAGGACTGCATGAATGGCTTTTGTTGCTGGATTGAATGGAATAAAGAAGACGACAGGCACTACTTCCGATGTGCGATGAGGTAATGACTGTGCTATCTTCTTTTTGTATGTTTTGCGTTGCACCACATTGCCTCCATCATAGTTCTCGTTACTGATCTTGATATGGAAAGCACCACATGAAAGCATAATTGTTTTTTCGTACCTATAACTACTTATTTCATCCACTGAGAACACCAAGGCGTGCTTCGGAAAGGAATATATGTTTTGTAAAGATAGGTGAAGGCTGAAAGGTCAAGCTTTTGAACAAAATAGGCAAGCGTTTCTTTACACTGATATGATTCACTAATATTATTGATGTGATTAAGAAGAGAACAGCTTAGAAAGACAAATGGTGCAAGTGCTTTCTAATGTAGAAAATGGTGATAAGTGTTAGCTTGTACGACCGTACATTAGAGACAGGTTTATAGGTAACTTGTTTTTTTGTGGATATATCGCTGCGATTACTAAAGGCTGACAGGACTATCATAGCTTGGCCTGTTATAACTAGTTAAGCACCGAGGCTATACAATCAGATTGCTTTCGCAAACAATCACAAGACAATTGTTTATTAAGCCTAGTATCATACCCTCGGATGGCGTGTCGCTGCCTGCACGCCACCCTGCCGCCCTGTCACGTGGCTCCAATCACCGGCCGGTCATTTTGTCGGGGATTACCCGGCGTTTCCCTGCCCGGGCCCGCGCCGGGTTCCGTGTGGGGTGTCCCGGAGAGGCTCGGGCGGATTGCGGCCACAAAACCGCGGCGCGCCCCTCGCGGCGCGGCGCACCAATAAGCGATCAGCCGAGGAGCGGGGCAGCCGCTGCACTGGTGTGGTCGACCAGACTTTAGAGGTCACCGTGCCGGCCAGCCCGACTATCGGGCAGTGATCGGCGGCGGTCACGCGGTCCGTCCCCTTCAGTTGGGACGACCAGAGAAGTGTCACGGGCCCTTGCGAGGTGCTGTCCCGAACCTCTCTGGCTGATGGGCCGTCCCGACTCTCTCGCTTGACGAGTCAGGACCACAATCACTCAGCCGCCCTCTCGACCTCTCGTGCAGAGCTCACACTGACGACGGCGGACGCCAAAAGAGGCATCTGTCTTATCGTCAGGCATCTGTCTTATGCGGAGTTCATACTGGGAATGGCGGGCGCCGGAGTGCATCAGCCATCGTCACTTTACTGGACGCCAGCCCGACAGATCGAAACCAAAATTGGCAACTTATTGGCAAAGCCAATAAGTTGACTTGCCAATAAAAAATTGGCAAGTACAAATTCCATTTGAATTTGGCAAACCAAATTCGACTCAATCCGTCGGTGGGGATGCAGAGGCTGGAAAGGTGACAGGTGGCAGATGTCTTTTGACATCCGTCACTTGCAGTGTGAACTTTGCATTAACCGGACTTAAAGTTGCATTAATCCGATTAAAGTTGATTATGGCTCGGCAATTTTGAATTTGAATACAAATGTGAATTTGCCAACTTCAACGTTGATCCGTCGACCTGGTGCCCGGTAAGGTTACGATGGCAGATGCTTTTTGGCGCCCGCCACCCTCAGTGTAAGCTCGGTATCACACGATCACGGCTCCCCCTCCGTCCAGCCGACAGAGGTGACTGGTGGCCTCACCAGACACCCGGCTGCCACATGTGACCGGCGGCCTTCCGGATCCGGCCTGTCCGGTAAAATACGTCCGGCCACGTCCACATAACGTATCCGTCCACGTTCCCGTCCACGTCCCCCATGGGCCCGGGTGCGCCTCGGCAACCGCCGCGTATCTAATTGAAGTCACGTACGGACCCGGTAGCGGAGTGTGGACTGCAGGGGAGAGTGTTCTGGAGTTCTCGGAGGCACGGGCTATCGGAGGCCATCTGTAGAGATCGATCTTCTATACTGGTCATCGACTGCCGGAGAGGAAGATACGACTGTAGTTTGACGGTCTGTGGATCTGTGTATCCAGGGCAATGTCTAAGGACAAGGACGAATAATTCCACTGACAGTTCCAAAGTTTATGAATCAAATAACTGATCTTTAGAACGCGCATTGGAGGGGAGGGGTGAAATCCGCCCCCTCCGGTTTTTCGAGAGTTGCAAAAAAACGGCGGCGTGCAGTGCCGCCGTTTATTGCATACCTGTCGAAAATTGAAATTCACACATTGTGTGGAAGTCTTAACCCGCGCCGTGCCGGTGCTCGACGCCACGGGATATCTCGGGAACTACGATAACTAGGGAGAAACCGAAAAAGACAATCAATAGCTCTTGAAACGCTCCAGTGGCGTTTCTTCGTCGCATTGGAGCTCAGGTCAATATTTCAGATCAAAGGTAAAAATGTCTGTTTTCTCTGAAAACGGTTTTCCGCGCATTGAACGCCAAAAAATGGGAAGAAAATGGGAAAAAGTGAAAAGCGCAAAGAAAATGGGATTAAACTAGGCTACTCGAAAAATGTTAGAAAACAAACGAGAAAATGCTAGGAGCGGCTCACATTTTTTAGTTGAAACACATTCAATTCTAGGGATGGTTTTATATATCTTGTAGGGGATGTGATAAGAACTATGCGGGGAAACAGGCAGGGGAGTTGATGTCAGGTTGAAGAAGCACCAGAGTGACGTCAGGGTTCAACTGTCATTGTGCTGCATATTGAGAAGTGCAATCATCTACCCGATTGGGATGGAACTAGGCTACTCGAAGAATGTTAGAAAACAAACGAGAAAATGGGGCTCACATTTTTATTTGAAACACATCCAATTCTAGGGGTGGTTTTATTACATGGTTATCGACAGCGCCAAAATTGGTGGTTGGCTAAAAAGAACAAGGCCACGAGACTGCACAGCTATTTTTGACAATCTTAGACTGTTTTTGCAGTGATTTCACTTGATGCAAACATGTGACCAACTAAATCCAAGGCCTTACATAGACTAAATCTGTCTCTCACAGTGATCATGGTTGACTGCAACCGAAAACTTTGTGCATGTAAAATATATTTTTTTGAGTAAAGCGAGCTAACCAAAACCTTCATAGATCCATTTCGATATATTTTATATTCATATATATATATATATATATATATATATATATACGTATATATATCCTCAGTGTTCACCCCAACTTGCCCAAATAGTTCACTTGTACGCACACTGGTTATCTAAGTGAAAATAAGCATGAACATTCCCAGTTTAAACTTTATCTATTATGTCAGTGTATGCGCCGGTTTCTTGTACTCATGAAAGTGGCTAAATGTCTCAGTTGCGCCAGTTTCATAGACATCCGGAATAATAATAAAAATGTTATTTCTTTGAAAAAATAATCATACTACATTCATTTCATTAAAGGGAACGTCCACCTTAACATTAGTTTTAAGTTGAGATAGCTTAGTTGGAGGCTGTGTCTCAGAACTTCGGCACATTTCATTTAAAATAATCACAATTATCTGATCTTCGAGAAATTTCAAGTTGATTTTGGCATTCTGGGCTTTTTGGCCTTGGCCCACCTAACTATAGGGGATTGTAATTTCCACGTGAACTTTAAACTTAAATAACTTTTGAATTAAGCAATATTTTTAGGAACAGAGAATTCCACCGTGGTAAGCAGATATTGCCTGACATTTTAACATATAATACAGCCATATTGACAGCATTCAGGAAGGCGGGCCAGTCCCTTTAACCATATAGGATAAAATGTTAATAAAAAGTTGTCAAGGAGATTGCATGTTTATGACATCCAGTTATCATGGTGATGATATGTTCTTAATGGATTGAATATCTCCATACACTTTCAGTTCTTAGAAATTGTAGTTGATAATTGCAACATTTGGCTGACGTCATTGGTGGTCATGCTTTACAAATTTATTTGTTTTACATTTAAATTGATTTATTTACATTGCACATCTACATGCCTATCCAGCAAAGATGCCGTTTTAAATTTATGATTGACAGAAAACATAAATTTAATAAAGAAAAACAATAGGGAAATGACGTCACGAAAAACAAATATCCGAAACAAACAAACAACATACATATGACTGGCCGTCCAAGCGTTGATGCGTTGACGTTGGCGGTTGTGATCGAATAAATGTCATTTCAAGGATTGGTGTAATTATATATTGGATTTTCCAGAGCTCCCTCAAAAACCTTTGTCGCTACAAGCTTATTTAATGTAGGATATAGTTAGAAGTGCAAGAAAACAAGGCTGCATTTAACTGTTTTGTGTTGCAGCTGTTGCAATGATTTTTCTTCAATTAAAATTATTTGTTGAATTATCATATCAATATAGTAATGATGAGTTTATCTAACCGAGTGCAAACATGAGAAATGCCATGTTTCAGGTAACTGAATTAATATTAATATTGAAGAATAATGAATAATAATAGATGATGCTCCAAGTTTTGACCAAATGTGGTTGATTGCCTACTTAGGCAAATGTGTGTTTTGAGTTTTAGGCATCAGTGCTACATTCACATACTAATCTATTATTTCTCTTTCTACATACATATGTATACACGTACTTGTCTAATATCAAACCCAACCCAACATTTCATCCAGAATTATATTCAAAGTTTACTTGCTAGTTGCTACTTTTGTGGAATATATTAAACAGCAAACAATCAGGGGGCTATCAGTTGCCTCTGCGATAATACTGCGGTTACCTTTGATAAATTTGGTCAAAATCTTCAATGCACTATGCAAAATCTTCAATGCACTATGTACCATTGTACATTGCGAGTGTACCACTGTGCGGGAAGAAAGTGACCCTGATTCATTTGGTGGGTGCCTCTTCTGTGGACTTTTCATTCTCCCGTATGAATGACATGTTTCTTGCTACTGCACCACCAAGCATCAACTTTGAACATGTCCTCAGTCCAACCAGCTTTGGGTTCCATTTCCCCACCATTTTTGGTGGCCAGTGGGCCACCACATTTTGATTGTAACTTCACTGTCAACATATTGGCGAGCTGGATCTTGCGGATCCTGGATCACATAAATTTGTCGAGAGATCCGGCAAATCCTGGATATTGTCCCGGAACTTTGTCGCTGGATCCTGTGGATTTGGATCTTGTTCAGAAAACTTGTCACCGAATCTTATGGATCCTGGATCTTTGGATAATTTTTGCCATGGGATCCTGCAGATTTTGGATCTTCCTAATTTATTTTCCGGTGGGATCCTGTGGATCTTGGATCTTACAAATATTTTTCGTAGTATCTTGTAGATCTTTCATCCTATTTTTTCGCCACGACACCTATCCGACCACTGCACGTGTCCGATTCGATTCCGATTCCGTTGATTCTAGTTAGACTTCGGTATCATCTAAAATGTACGTTAATGTGTACATGTTGTACTTACAAAAGAAACAAATGACACATATAATAATTTTTTGTAATATTGCTTGGGCATGAATAAGAAGGATTCAATAATAAGATTTTAAGCAATCTTATGATCATATTATTGTTACAAACTCAAAAATCACGATCAGCACAGGATCATGATCATATCACCATCCAGTGACGTGGCATAAACACGGATCACAAATCATTTCCAAAGTTTTTTTTGCATTGCACATTTTTGCTTGTCTATTAAAAACAACACAGCGATGAGCTGAATCTCACGTAGGCTGGCTGGTTCATGGAACAAACTTCATATTTTTGCTGATCGTTTTAGCGTAGCCTCTAAAACGTTCGGAATGTTTAAATGGCCCTATGTATCCGAGTTCCGTTCGTTGGCTGCGGATGGTGATGTAGACAGACATGGAGCTTGGAGCGTCGGGCCGCCTGTTAGCCGGAGCCCTGGGGCGGTCGGGCCGTTGTGGGGAGGGCGGTAGATCCGGGCCGAGTCCTCTGCCCCGGCGCGCCGCCGCCTGACCTTGCGGCCTCACTTCGCAGCAGACACCCCCGACCGCGCCCCGCGACGGCCGACCGCCCGCCTCCTCCCCATATCCGCGTTCGTGACGGGCGGGTCCGCCGCCCGCCCCACCCCGGCGAGCGAGGGCGGAGCGGCGCAGAGGAGCAGACGACGCGACGGCCGCCGGCGGACAGACGTCTGGGTGGGCCATGACCACGACCCGTCTGTCCTTCCAGGCCGTATCAGCACGACCGTATCAGCACGGTGCTGAAGCGGGTGCTGGTTTTCATTGCCGCCACGTTTTGTGATAATGGTTCCTTTGTGAGATGTTCTTGACGTGACAAAGCCACTCTGTAATGCGTCATGAATATGTCTGCAGTGCTTATACAAGCCGAATAAATCCCCCCTTAATTGGTCATGAATGCAAATGTAACGAGCCTCCATGTTTCTCCGAACGGAACAAAACATATTTTATCTAACATTACCAGATATGATATGATTTGTTCGCTAGATATTGAGACCCACGTGATTTCCTGCGATATCCTACTTATACAGCAAAACTTCCGCTAGATACCAGGCTTTCCGTCACCAAACAGTCCGTAGTCACGTTGGACAACTGATGGATGAAAAATTCATTCGCACCGACCGCGATCCTTCTCAGTATTCTGAACACCATCATCGCATCATTATTGCTATTACCACCACGTCGTACAGCGACTAACCAAGTAATTTCTCCATTTTGGGACTGAACTCTTTAACCGGTAGTTTCTGTGAGTTCCGTCAAGTCGGTTGGTCGCCGGTTAGTGGACCGGTTAGTTCAATGGTAATTCACATGCTGACGGACAGTTCGGCGTTGGGCTTCCGACTACTACGTAGCCAACACCAACGCAGAAAAAAAAAACATTAGGTGCTTGCTGTAAGTGGGTATATGATCTATTGTGACTTTCGTGAATAAATAAAAAAAAAATTATATATATATATATATATCTATAATTTATATATATAATATATGTATATATATATAATATAATATAATATATAGGTCCGTACTCGGGGACTAGATGGCAGCACCCAAAAATCGCTTTAAGAATAAATTTGTTCCCTATTGACTATGGGCAGACACAATTTTGTAACACAAGCTGAAACCACCCGTTGCATGAGGGTATCATGGCTATATTTCGGTCGTCGGTAGTTAGTCGTTACGACTGCCTTGACTATGCGACTATTTATAAATATATAAAATGCCTACG
This sequence comes from Balanus nubilus, assembly GCA_031763405.1. Taxonomy (NCBI): domain Eukaryota; kingdom Metazoa; phylum Arthropoda; class Thecostraca; order Balanomorpha; family Balanidae; genus Balanus; species Balanus nubilus. The sequence continues at coordinate 9,809 of JARFNZ010132628.1, forward strand.
TTGTTCGTCTGTTCGTCTGTTAGTAAGTCTCTTTCCGAATTTCTAAAATGCATGATTTCTCTCTGGTGAGAAACATTCGTTCATCACTCCAGCCTCGCACTACATTATCCTCACCCAACTAAGCCGTGTAATCAACTGGCGCATCCAGGGCGGCGGTTTCTGGTGGTCGGGAGCTAATGACAAAATGTTTCGCAAAATTCAGAAAACTTGTCGGATTTCGCTTGCTTGTGCATTTTTTAGACGGATTAAAACAAACTTCTCTTAGTAAAAGTTGCTTAGATTACATTTTATATTCTACATTACTACTTCCACATATTTCTACCCTGTAGATTTGCGCTGATTTCAGGCGTTTTTGGGGAGGGCTTTGTCCCTGCCGCCCCCTGGATCCAATAGTGTTATCATCCTTATCTATAGTGTTATCATCCATCATCTAACGCGTCATAGCGTTATTATCCCTCCATGTGTTGTGGGCGACAGAGGTTTCTGATCCTTACAACACATAAGAGATTCCTGATACCTCATAACACATCAGAGGTCCCTGATCCCTCACAACACATCAAAGGTCCCTGGTCCCTTACAACATATTAGAGGCCTCTACTCCTCGCCGACTCCGCTGAAGTCGCTCTGACGCTCAGCTGACCCCGGCGACCCGGCGATCGCCGTCAAGGCCGAGGGCCACTTTGTAGTCACTGCTGCCGGTCGGCGGTCGCGCCGCCACAATAATGATCAGTGGTTCCGGCTGAGGAGAGCAACGCCCAGCTGCCGCCGTGTCTGCCCGCACTGGCGCCCTGTCCTGCCACTGCCTTCCCCCCTGTCCTGTCAACCTGCCCTGTCCCTGACACGACCCTGTCCTGTCAGCCTGCCCTGCCCCTGCCTTCGTCCCTGTTCTGTCACCCTGCCCTGCCCCTGCCTTAGTCCCTATTCTGTCAGCCTGCCCTGCCCCTGCCTTAGCCCCTGTCCTGTAAGCCTGCCCTGCCCCTGCCTTAGTCCCTGTTCTGTCACCCTGCCCTGCCCCTGCCTTCGTCCCTGTCCTGTCAACATGCCCTGTCCCTGCCTTAGCCCCTGTCCTGTCAGCCTGCCCTGCCCCTGCCTTCGTCCCTGTTCTGTCACCCTGTCCTGCCCCTGCCTTAGCCCCTGTCCTGTCAACCTGCCCTGTCCCTGCCTTCGTCCCTGTTCTGTCAGCCTGCCCTGCCCCTGCCTTCGTCCCTGTTCTGTCAGCCTGCCTTGCCCCTGCCGCGTCCCTGTCCTCAGCAGTGGCGCAACCAGGATTTCATTTGGGGGGGGGGGGGGGGGGGGGGGCAAACCCCCCGG
>JARFNZ010132639.1:0-19434 GCA_031763405.1 Balanus nubilus
GCAAGGCATAAGGAAGCGATATCCGATGAGTTTTCTGAAATTCGCGAAACTGTTTTGGATTGATGCCCCCCACAGCGTCAGAACCGACGTTCTGGATCCGCTAGTGTGCCCATTAGCCAGGAGTATCCTACCCCCGGCGACATTAGCATCTTGGTATGATAGAACTCGGCTGCACGCCACGTTCCCCCGCCTGCTGTCCCTTCCCGGCAGTGCAGCTGTCACCGTCAGCTGCCCGTGGTGTACCCCGGTAGACCCCCCCCCCCCCGGGCAGGTGGAGAGGGGGGGGCTGGGAGGGGTGGCAGGTGTGACGGCTGGCCGCGGTGACTCAGTCTGGCCGTGCTGTGGGCACTGGGGACAGCGCCAGCGGCACGCGCAAATACAAGTCGCCTCCGAAGAGCGCGCAGAGCTGGGGTGCACGCTATGCGAGATGGGCTGCTCTTTGGAGCCCATTATACAGTATGCAGCTCACGCGCAACGGTGCAGTGGGTTGAGAGAGTGGGTGTATCGAGCACGCAAAGCTTAAGTGCCCTTCAGAAACATACTGTGCGCTCCAGCCAGGCGGTGCAATGCGCTTCAAAGGTGCCTGCACGTGCGAAGCTGTTGATGAAGTAGGCTTCGGCGAAGCTTCTGGGTCCACCTAGGAATGGATCCCATTCATCAACCCTTCTTGGTATACAGGATGTCCGTAGTTGTACTCTTTGCACTGCGCCAGGTCTCTTTGCACTGCGCCAGCAAACGACTTGATACAGTGTCGCAATATGCATTGCATACCCCTACCAGGCCACAACGTACAAGTCGCAGATACCTCTACTGAGAAAACACCTCATTGACCCTACTCCTCCTACATGCACCACGCCATGACCACTGACCAGTGACCTCCGTGTTCATGCAGTACGTTACGGCGTCTGAACCCCGCTCACAAAGCAGGTCGGTCTGCACTCAGCGGCCGTCCCGCCGGGCCTGCGCTCACCGGCACCGACACCGGCACCGGATGGGGTGGGGAGGAGCTTAGCACGGAGGTAGCATACCTCGGCCCCCCGGCGGCGCAGAGCGAGACGCTGAGGATCGCCAGGTCCGCTCCGGACGTCAGAGCCACGGGGGCCGGCCACTGGACGGAGGGACCGCGGGACGCGTGGCGATACCGTCTGCGTACAGTTAGAGAGCCGGGGTATGTCACGCTGGAGATCTGCTCAGGTCGGGTCGGAACGGCAGGAGACGGCGGGACGCGTGGCGATACCGTCTGCATACAATCAGACGTCAAAGGTATGCTGTGTTGACCGCAGCCGCAGAGCCGCTCGGGAGATTGAGTGCCTCCCAGTCGGTCGCGATCGGCTGCCGGATCTGCGACTTAACGTCACGCGCGTCGGTGGCAGCGGAAACAGGGTAGGGTCGCAAGCTGTTGTAAACAACGTGCTCGGAGCTCAAACCAGGCAGACTTTCGAGAGATGCATATCCTAAACTTGTTAGTCCTTGACTAAGGGTAACGGGATCATACAGCACGTGTTCTACACGCAAAAAGTGAGTTAATGTGCAGTGAAAAGCGTCTTTCTATCCAGTCCAGACAGCAAAAAATCACCAAAGTGGCCGCCCTCGCTATCTGGTCCGGTTTCGCCTCTTTATTGCGTTATCATCGCTTTACAGGACCGGTATCGATATTCGTGATTATGCCAATATCAGCCTATAACACATGGTAGCTACACCATCGACCCACCTCCCGCGTCTATCGATCTATAACGACCATAAGCTCAGATTACAACTGAATCGATCGATCGCTCGCTCCTCGTTGTCTGTCTGACGAGCGAGGTCGCTGGGCGGGTCGTCAGCTGCCGTCTGGTGACACCACGCCCGTCACGCGGTGACGTCATGGCGGCGTCACGTGGTGACGTCACGGCGGCGTCACGTGTGTTACACCTGGCTGGTGGCCGCTGCCCGCCGCTGCCCGCCGCTCGTAATTGAAATGTGACGCCGGTGGCGCGACGGTGGCGGTAGCGAGCGGAGCTGCAACCGCAGACACGGAGGCCAGACCTCGCTCTGACCTGTGGCTATGCGGCACTTTGGTCGGTTTCGTCCCACATGGCTCAGTTCTTGCTGAAGTATAAACTAGAAAAAGCATAACAACGTCAACATAGACAAAGGGACGTCAAAGTGGGAAGTTCTGTTTTTGAAGAAAAAATAGAAGATTTTAGCGAAATCTTTGGACGAAAAGTGGTGACCATGGCCCCCTATCTCCCCCCCCCCCCCTGTCCTACGTCTATGATCGTAATGAACACTATTGACTGGAAAGGTTGATAAAGCCTTGACAATGCGACAGATTCTCAAAATAGTTGTAATAATCTCAAAATAGGACGAAGGCATTCTAAACCAACTCTTTCGATGCAACGCCCAATTTTAGGAGTAATTTTAAAATTCGAAAATCTTAGAGGTAAGTAATCGTCCACATCCCCCTTCTGCTTACAATGCCCATGATGCGATGATTCACTATTCCGCTCCAACAGCTTGCTGCGGAGTTCCGGCTTTGAAACGGAAAGCTTTAGAACGTAACCCGAATAACAACCCTGTTGTAATCCATCAGTTTTTGTTTGCTACCATGCCACTGTTTCCAAGCTACTGCTCCATCACACGACAATAACGTACAACGGCCAAGGTCAATCTGAGCCCTGCAGTTTTTGCGGTCAATGAAACACGAAACGTGATGTTGACTATTTCAATATGGGCTGGGCCTTCCTGAATAGCCTATGTTGTTCGGCCGTACCCTTGTGCCACGCCGTGCCGTGCCGTGCTGTGCCGTGCCGTGCCGTGCTGTGCCGTGCCGTGCTGTGCGGCGCTGTGCTCTGCCGTGCCGTGCCGTGCTGTGCCGTGCTGTGCCGTGCTGTGCCGTGCCGTGCTGTGCGACTATTGTACGTGTCCCGGTGAAGCTGGGCCGTATGACCATCTGCGTGGTCTGTGGGCTTCCCACCGCCGCTGCAGGGTCAGCTGTCAGGACGTGACCCAGTCCCATCTGATGTGACTTTGGCACGGAGTCCTCGCACGCACCTGATGGTCGGATGGCGTGGCAGGGATGGTGTTTAGCATGCGTGCCACTGCTGGTACATTGGGACATATCTTGCTGGAGGCGGGGGACATTACTGTTATGGTGGATTGAAGTCACCGTGCGGCGTGTCACAAACCTTCGACTCCTGATGAGAGTGCGCTTCGTATGGTCGAGACGCTTCGCGCAGTCGAGACGCCTCGCACGGTCGAGACGCCTCGCACGGTCGAGACGCCTCGCACGGTCGAAGGAGGCGGCGAGGTACGGCGACCTGCCCAGCCAGGCGGAACCAGGTCCAGGGCGTGTACGAGATAGGCCCGGCCGTGGATGGGAGTGGCGCTAATCGGGACAGATTGAATGGCAGGCCGCCGGGAGGAGACCAGAATCGGGTCGGACGAGGGTCGCTAATCGATATACCGGCAGGCAGTGGGTCAAGAGAGACCGGTGCCTGTCTCACCGGCCGAGACGCGGTTACTTCGACAGACCGGTAACTGTCGCACCGGCCGAGCTGCGGTTACTTCGACAGACCGACGGGTCGTCAAACGGGATTGAAGGGGAAGGTTCCATCCCGGCAGCCTGGAAGTGCACCGGTGTTGATGGTTTGCTGGTCGGGCTGGTTTGATCTAAGGTTTACATTTCACGGTGAGCGAGTCGCGGAGATGGATCAGCGCGATAAGGGCAGCGTCGCTGCGAGCGACCACCTGCCATTCCTGCCGGCCCTCCGTCCAGCTGGGACGAAAACAAAGGGTCAGCGCCGCCCCAGCTGCCGCCAGTACACTCACTAATCTAGAGGAAAGGCATGGCAAACAAACAGCGACCCAACGGAACGGCGGAACAGACCGCCGTCTGAAAGAGAGATACTGTAAATCACCGGAAATCTCAAACCACATCCTTCCAACCCTCCGCGAGTCACACGAGTGAGATCATCAGTCGTCGCTCATTACCATTCCACGGCTCTCCTGCGTGTCGTCTCTCTATCGTTCCACCATCACCACGGGTATAATTGGTCACCGCCACCAACATCGCCACTAGTCTGTTACCACCGGCGGGAGGTTACCACCGGAAACTGGTTACCACCAGCGGCATGGTATCTTCCTGCCGTCGATGGTAACCAGCCATATCGTTCCGTCCCTCAGCGGTACTTCAAGACGAAGCTCCTGTGAAATTGTGAATAGACGTTCTGGGTGACGCACGAAGACTTCGCGACGGACGTGGTCCGGAGAGGAGCGGTGCACTGTGTGGTGTGCAGGGACGCGAGAGACGCGCGTGCGCCGCTGTTCAGCCAAGTGCGGCCGTGCACAGTGCAGGTGCATAGTGCACGGCGGCAGCGCCGTCTGGGGAGCCGCGACTAGGCGGAACCGTCTGCTCTCATGATGGCCACCTCCATTCTGGTAAGTGTTGACTGTTGAAGGTCCGCCGGCCAGACGTTAACAAGGCCGCCGGACATGCCACTGTGGGTCGCGAGGGTGCTGGTCACGTGGTCTGCGACATGACAGAAGAGTGCCGTCATGTGGAACATAGCACGTGTTACATGGACAAAGATGGAGCCGTTAACCACGTAATAGTGCTCATGTATTATATGCTGCTTGTTCATGAGAGGAAGCTTCATTTTCAGGCGCGAGTACTTGATGGTGTTATGATAAGGTTTACGCCCATATTGGTGCTCAGGATGTGAATTAATTGTATTCGATATATTTTAATAGATTTGAGCCTTTAACATCCGAGCCATTGCCTTGACCGGAACCTCCGAACTAATGCTTTTATTAACAAAAATATATCGTGTCAAGTTGTAAAACAACCCAAAGCACTGTCAAACAAGTCTTATCCCAAGTACTTTCATAGAAGTAGTGGTCATTAAACTGCATAAGCTGTAGTGAACCATTGTGCAATGCTATAGGTACAACAAGTAATTGATACGATCTTACCTTTTGTACTGTTTTACATTTCAGAACCGAAATATCCGAAACGGCAATCGATATCAAACCAAAGTGAGAATGTTCCTCGTTTCTCGTACCTTTTTACGCTCCTGTCAAAGAGCACAGGTCACAGTTATCACGGGTGTCAACACATTGCTCTTACACGGAACAACCTGCGGCGGCGTGTGCAGACTGCATATCGTTCCTGGAGGCCGCGGTGTAAGGTTCAGGGGACCCGGGGCCGACTCCAGGGCCGGTGACCGGCGTCGGCGCCGCCTCTGTTTATCCTCCTTGTTGGCAGAGGGAGGGTCTAGAGCGCGCCATTGGCTAGGTAACAGACCATTCCCACCTCCTGGGACGTCGCAGCGAGGCGCTAAGGGAGTCGCACTCCGGGACGACTGCTGACTCGATAGTCGATGGTCATCCTCAGACTCTCCGGTCCACAGTCTTGGAGTTCCTGCCAGCGCTAGCGAGGACTCCTGTCGCTATATATACGACTCCGCCGGGAGCGATGTGCTCATCAGTATCGTTGTAGTGACAATGGTCGTCTCCTCATCAGGAGCTTCGTCCGTCTCTGCTAGCAGACGGTGTGTGTTTCTCAGTATCCTGCAAAGGGAGAGGAGAGCTACATCCCTCCCCTGTCGGGCGCGGCGCGGCGCCGCGGGCGGTCTCTGATGTATGCGCCGCGACCCGTATATGTAGAGCTGGCTGACCCGACGGCTCCCTGCCACCACCACCGTGCCCCGTCCGCCACAGCGGTGCCCTCCGGTCATGTGCCACGCCGTCGGCTGCTGCCTGGCCATGGTTCGCCGTCCATCCCAGCGGCGGGAAACACAGCCCTTTGTGTGGAGGCAGTCACTCATGACCAGGTATGTTGGGGGTTGTTCGCTGAGCTAGGCTGATCTGATGTAGATTGTTACAAGGAGTCATCTGTCACATCTGTACGGCCATTGTTTGTTAGAAGAGTGGAACTTCATTTATTTGGACATTGTTGGACACATCATTGAGTTAAAGCAAACACCGTAAATACCAGGAAGAGAATAGCGGAACCTCCATGCCGGACACAAACTTTCCAGTCTCACATAAGCTTCTAACGCATTTGTGAATGCATATGTAGGCTCGTCCCACCTTGAACCTGAACTTTTACTTTGTTGCATGCAACAGCGATCACGTGGCATTTCCTGAGTTGTTGGCGGTAACAACGTCATTTGTAGACTCTTCCCATCAGTGTTTGTGTTCCATGATTTCGCATTCAATGAAACATGCACAGTCTGTTCGAATGCATCGTCATGCTTTGAGACGCTTCGTCATGCTTCTTGCGTTTACCATTCGTCTGTGCGGGAGACGTGTCTCGTCCGTTCGCATTTGGGTATTCCGTCAGCCACCTCCAATGCGGAGTGAACACTGAGGGTAGCGGACGCTAAAAAATGCCGTTTGGCGTCCGAAACCTTGGTGTGAACTCTGCATTACTTTTCATACCGTCTGTGAGCCGTCCGTATGAAGCCCGTCTCTAGTCGCCTGTGGTCCTCCAACCCTCCGCGAATCGTCGTCGTCCGGGGGTGATGCCGTCTCAGGGTCAGAGCTGGGGAAACAGTTGGCAGCCGGCGCGACTCTGAGCTGGGCCAGCTGTCGACTCCAGCCGACGTCAGCAGAGTCTCCAGCCGACGTCAGTAGAGTCTCCAGCCGACGTCAGTAGAGTCTCCAGCCGACGTCAGTAGAGTCTCCAGCCGACGTCAGTAGTCTCCAGCCGACGTCAGTAGAGTCCTATGTAACGGCTCCGTCACGTCGTACGGCAGCAGCTGTCCCACAGACGCCTGGTCATGGTCACTCAAGCAACAGATGGGATGGCAGACTGGCCCGGTCGGACGGCACAGACGGGCACAGCGGACACTGGGTATATCGGTCTCTGTGCCTCTGACGGCAGCTGACGGGTCGGTGATGTCTTTTTTACATCATGTGTGCTATCTAGAACAACACGGACCGCGTAGAACAGTGGAGACTGGAGAGCTGGGAAGGTGATCCTGTGTTCTACACTTAGGTGTTTTTTTCTATAACATCTGACCTTTTGTTTGTCTATTTATGGCATGTCATCACACCCGACAGTAACTTCCTCCACCAGCTTTTGGCGTTCATCGGGAAGTTGGAGCGGTTTCGGTCAGCCGCATGGCTTGAGATGGGCTGACGCGTTCTCAGGCGCATGGCTTGAGATGGGCTGACGCGTTCTCAGGCGCACGGCTGCGATGGACCGAGCAGAGCAGACAATCCTTCCCGGACGTAGTTCAGTTCACCAGCACCCGACCGCTCTGTGGTTGGTGGGCATGTGTGATTGGTGGGCCTGCGCCTGAGAACGGTGGAAACCCAACCTGTCCTTCTTGTTGGTGACTTTCGCCGCTGAACGCCGCCTCAGACCTTACCGATTGGCATGTCAACAGCTGATTGGCGGGGCTGTGACCAATCCCGTTCCGATCGAGCTGTGCAGGGGAGTAGGATGGTCCTTGAGAAGGCCGAGGCTACAGTAAGTGTACTGCGACTCTCCCGCTCCAGACCTGACCACTCGTACCTATTACCTGTCGCCGCACCCTGGATGACACCCCTTACCGATAGTACCGACAATGACACTGGGCAATGGCTTAGTGTCGGTAATTAACAAGCGAGGTGTCACACACAAAATAGGCCGGTTGTTTCAGCGTGTACAAAAAGGGCTAGGATTGTTGACTGGATATCAACACGCATAATTATTCGGGATTTTTGTTCGGTGAATGATACATTCTTTTTGGTCGACCTACCTCAAATGTTTAACCCGGAGACTCTTCAAACACTTGGCACGATTCGGTTGTTATAAGTGTTAACACATCTTCCAAGTTCTATGTATGATTATTCAAAAGTTTGGGAGCACATTTCTGTAACTAATTAATTAATTAACTTATAACCCACTCTGATATGTGTGTTGGTCTACCAGACGAAACGACTGTCTCGAACAGCACTGTTAGTTTATTTTGAGGTGTTGTCCTTCTTGTTTCTACGAAAGCGGTTGAAAAGAACCACGCTGACGTCATTTAACGTTAATCGATGAACATGTGTTCATCAGCTGCTTTTGCCATTTTTGTGTGTAGAAAATGACGTGCATTTGGTGAAGTACGGCCGATGTTGTCACGTCTTCCTGAAAGTGTCTCCTCTGTCGGAGAAAAGCTGATGAATGTCAGACAAATGTCAAGGTAACGTCACCTCATTCTCCCTATACGATTCCGTTTTATGCTGATCTTACGTGACGGTGTACTTCAATTGGACATGCAACAATTATTCAGGTCTTTCATGGCTCTGCACCTTTGCGAGCCACGGCATATGCATGTATAAATAACCGACTTACTATCGAAAGTGTTCGACTGTTGTGGACACAATGCTGATCCCCGTGGCATGCATTACGGCATCCGATCTCCCGGACCTACCAAAGTACCGGCTTTTTAGTCGAGTCATCGCTTCAGTACTCTTTCACCGATGCCGATGCAATACATCAGGCGTCATCGACTAAGAAAAGATTATGTTTGCACACATCCTTCTCAAGGCTGGCGGGTCGATGCGAGAACTGAGAAGTGATATTGGTCATACGTTCACCTGTTACATCTTCTCCCTATCTTCCAAGCGTTGCCCGTTGGACGCCTTGGGCGAAGTTCATTCTGTGAACCCGCCTACGCGACCTCGACCGCGTGCTAATTTGCGAGTTAATAGCTGGTCGTTTACCGAGCCACAACTTGAGTGTCAGGTAACCGCGGTACGCCGATGTTACTGTCACTATCCCAGCCAGCAGCACCATTCTCAGCCGAGTGAAGACCTCAGTAGTCGGTTCTTCTTCCAAGGGTAGCTGCCTACGGGATGGATGACTGTCTGAGAAGTCGCGGCCTGTTTTGTTCCACCAGTAGTGCCGATGACCTGACGAGTCACCCAGCCCCGTCTGACCCCAGCTCCCGTACTCCGGCTCGGTGGCGGCGCTGACCCGTGACGTGCCACGGCCGACCCGTTACCCGCCCACCGATATGGTCGGCAGTCGACACCACCGCCGGACCGACTGGCCGTCGGCCGGCCCCCGACCGGCGGCATCTGTTGCATCGCTGCGGCGCATCGCGGCCGACAGTACTGCGCAGCAGACGCCGCCGCCGCACGATACCAGCCGGAAACGGCCGCGGTAATTAATTCTGACGGTCGCTCGTCGTCGGCACTCCCGCCGCAGAACACTCATACCGGCCGCGCTCTCAGCCTCCTCCCGGATATCTGCAGCCAGTCGACTGTAAGTACACGCGGCGGAGCGGCGTCCGCGCCCACGTGGCCACAGACGGCTTCACGCTGCGTGCCGCTCCTGTCTGCGGTGTGGCGATCCTGCCCCGTCCAGCCCCGACCGGCCCGGCCCAGTCTCATCCCCACCGGCCCGCCCCAGCCTCACCACGGCCCGCCCCAGCCTCACCACGGCCCACCCCAGCCTCACCCCCACCGGCCCGCCCCAGCCTCACCGGCTCGCTCCGCGCAGCCATGAGGTTGACCAGCGCCCCGTGGGGCTCCTGCAGACACCACTGACCTGCATTGCTGGCCGGCCGTGACCGCCGTGACCGCGACCCGCCCGCCGAGTGGGCGCAAACAACGCGGATATGCGGCCTGCACCGGGCTGGGCCGGCTGCAGCGGGAGGGGCCGCCTCGTTCACTGCCCCTCAGCTGCATTCTCAATTAGCGTGCAGAAGTGGACAATCGCCAGAGAGGCAGGGTCAGACGGGACGTCTGAGAGGGCAGGGACGGCGGGCCAGTGCACCCCAACGTTGCGAAAGGGGGTCCGTGGCAGAGAATGAGTGGACAAGATCCGCCGGCGTCGAATGTGGCGATATGTTCCGTCATACCCGGAGCGCCCTTCGAGGGGAATGTGTGTTTTGGGATTTAAGCGCACTTGAGCGCGTTAGGTCCATTTAGCGCCCATCGTCCTCAGAGACAGGAGACATCTCATCTTGGAAGAAAATGGATGATTATTCGACTTAGTATTGGTAGCTTTGCATTAGTGCTCCTGAGTCACGACGCACGACATTTGGAGGCAACGGGACTCGGCGCACCTGTCCAACGTCCTGAGGCTCAGCTCGTACTGCGAGTTCACGGAGAAGCGCCGGCCTCATGTCCCTCCTCCTCACGTTTCGCCGCCCCTCCGTCACACCACCTGTGACGCAGCGTGCGCGCCGGGTCGCGGGGGTCGTGCGCTGCGTGTCGCCGCCGCCGCGCCGCGCTCGTCTCATGCGCACTGCCAGCTGATGCAGAACGACGGCTCGGCGCGGGGCGGCGCAGTGGGCCGACCGCTAGCCGGCGTGCTGCCGCCGTCATAAATCGGAGGTGGAGGTGGCGCGGCGGCCGCCCGGAGCCCGGCTGGCCTCAATCGCGAGTGGAGGAGGCGGCGGCGGTGGAGGTGGTGGCTCGGTCAGTCAGTCAGTCAGTCCGCGCGTGGCGCCGCCGCTGACCTGCCGCCTCCATCGGCGGGTGAAGTGGTGGTCGGAGGGTCGCTGAGGTTGGCGTGAACGCCGCCGGGTGGAGCGGGGCGGCTGGAGGTCAGGGTCGCTGAGGGTCCCTGAGGCCGGGTCGAGGTGAACAGTGATCGGAGACAGAGGGACGGTGACGCCCCTGACGGAGAGACGTGCTGGTCAGAGTGTTGAACAGCGAGACGACAGAGCGGAGAAGGGCGAGAGGCGAGAAGAGGGGGTGAGCAGTGAGAGGAGAGGGGGTGAGCAGTGAGAGGAGAGGAGCGATCTCCGGAGGCCAGCGACTGCAGGGGATGGGAGCTCACAAGGTGAGGAGGGCACGGTTGGTTTCGCACGTGTCGGGTTCCCAGGTCAGTGGTCACGATGTTGGTACTGGAAAGATGCGGCGAGGAGGCACGCCCGACCGTGCTCAGACTGCACCGCCTGCAGTGGGTTTATTTTGACAAACCTGCCCCCGGAGTTACGCTTACAGTGGTGTTGTTTCCCCATTGTATCCAAACGTGACCTGTGTAACACGCAACGGTATATCGAGGTTTGTATAGTTTGACCTCCGTCTTGATTTGTATTTAAATGCGCCTGGTATATGTAGACACCGGAGGGTCTATACTAAGGGGCTTCTTTATCGACTTCTGCCTATTGTTGACCTATCCCACGGCCATCAAAGCGAACCAGGCGAGTCCCTGGACTTGTACTGCCTAACGACGCATGATAGCACATGCCACAAACCTAGCGAACCATTTCGTCTCGGCGGCTCGTCCTATTTATGGTCGTTCCCGAGGAACCACAGAGGTTCTCGGGCCGGCCTGCCGATACAGAGCCGACCCGGTCCCGCCTCCTGTAGACCACGGCGACGCCATTAGCCACCAACAGGCGCCGCCACACGAACGACCGAAAGTGGGTCTGACTGGACACATGGCGAGCGTCCATGTATCCAGCCAGTCTGGCACCCAGCTGACACCCAAACGGCACCCGGCTGACACCCAAACGGCACCCGAATGGCACCCAACCGACGCCTGACCTCGGCGTCCGGCTGCGAGGACCGTTATCTCCCGATTGGCCTGGACTAGTTTGGATGCATATCATTAGCATGCTAGAGTCAGTCATGCCAGCGGGGAACGTTAACGCGGGTGATAATCCGATCCAGGCTGCCAGTGCGCGCCTCTTCAATTCATGCCTCGTTATCGGAGAGCCTGCCGTTAAATATCGAAGGGCCGTCGTTGAATGTTAAGTAGGCATCCTTGACGAACCAGTCCGCCAGCCTGAACTTTGCATTAAATCCCGTTGAGGTATTAGGAACGGGCGAATGTACTTGCATAAAACCAATACGGCTTGCATTGTTGCGCAAGTCCAGTGGTGCGGCCGGCTGGTCAAACAGACGTCCCCAGCGTGACGCCTTGCGTCACAGGCTGAGAGACGTGCTGGATTAGTGCGTCACGGCGGGCGTCTTCAGCGCGGGTCGTGCTCAGTGCTTAGGGCCGTAGCCGGCCATAAGCCGTGTCATTGGCCAATGTCTGATGGATTCGGGGGAAGGTATGCATATAGCGATTGTACAGGTTCAGCCAACGGGCATGTTTCTGACCTGAGACATGGCTGTCGATCGGCTGTTCAACTGCCACCCTCTTCTTTTCGAAACCACACGTTCACATGATTATTTATTTTATTGCTCATACTGGCTAAGAGAGTAATTATCTAAGAAAATTCTACAGACAACCACATACATAAACATGTGAAAAAATGCAGCCAAGGTCTAAGGAATAAAAGGTTTTTTGAGACCAAATGCCCTTCACGTCTCGCTAACCAGCTAGTGCCAGTAGTTCGGAACAGACGTCAAAAGCCTGCAGCATGCGGTTCTGCTTTCAAAAGCAGTAAGCAGTAAGCCCTGTGAGGCGTCAGTTCAGAGCCGGTCCGAGCGTCGCGATCTAACCGAGCCTGGCCGGGGTCATCTGACCATGGCGGAGCTGGGAACGGCGTGCCGGTCACCGTCCGGCGATCATCGACACCGCGCCGGAGTCGTGAGACCGGCGACCCCCGATCTCACCGGCGGCGTGACGCGGCGCGGCGCTGTATGCGCGGTTCACACTGAGGGCGGCGGACGCCAAAAGGCATCTGCCACCAGCCACTTCACCGGACACACGCGCGACGGATCAACGCTTAATTTGTTTTGTTAAATTTGAATTAAAATTCAAGTTCGACAAACCAAATTCAACTTCCATCCGTCGCGCGGGTGTCTGGTAAAGTGGCTGACGGCAGCTGGCTTTTGGCGTCCGCCGCCCTCAGTGTGAACTGCGCCTTACACCGGCGTCCAGTGACCGGCACCGCAGCTCATCAGAAGGTACTGCCGTGTGTCGGACGTCCGAGGCGGCGGCTGCCGTGAGTCACAGCTGAGAGCGGTGCCGGCAGACCAGAACGACACGGATGGTCCGTCATCAGCGATCTCATGATAGCACTAGCGGTGTCTGTCAGCCGTGACAGGTGTGTCATTCGTGTCATCCGTATCAACCATGTCAAGAACGGTGTCAACCCCGTCACCTTTGGGAACCGCGTCAGGCGTGTCAGGCGTCGCCGGACTCTGTACGCTTCCGTGCGTTTCGTGAAGACAGGATACTTTCTATACGATCTCGCTCACAAAATGTTGACACCCCTCGGCGGAAGGAAGCACGCCCCGTGCACAAGGACGTTCGTGTTGTATAAAGCTGCTATAAATATCGCTGTATCTGATTTGCTCGAAAGACCACAAGAGAGGTGAAATATGTATGTATTCACCGTGCGGTCGGTTTGTGACGTCAAGAGAAATAGGAATGCTGACAGGAGGACATAAAAGGAAGCATCATGATGGCATTTAAAACTATACTTTCATTTGTATTTGTCCAGTACAGATGTCAAAATGTATAAAAATGCATTTGGCTGTATTTTGTGGCTTCCATCGAAGCGTTGTCGCGGACACACGGAGTTGAACATAAACTTTTTCCACAGTAAAGTTCAGGCAGTCTGCTGCGCACTGGCGGTTTGTCTGCTTCATCCGCGTGTAAAAACACGCCCATAACGCTGAATAAATACCCACCGTGTCTGGCAACAAATCCCCCATCATTCCTGGTGAGTGAAAAACACGGCGGTAGGCGGCGCACGGCTATAATCAGCGCCTGTTTGTACGCCGCCAACACCACCGCGTCTACCGGCCTGAGTTTTTACACCGCCGGCCTGCCTGGCTGGCGGTCTGACGGCTCTCTGACCCGGCTCTGACCACACGCTGAGCCGGTTCTGACCTGAATGTGACTTGACGCTGACTCAATGCTGGCCCAGCCCCAACTGGCTGTGACCCGGCAGTGACCTGACACTGTCGCGTCTCTTACGCGCCTCCCCCGGTTCTATCCCGGCTCTGACCCTGCGTCGCCCGGCTGACCTTACCGAGCGGGGGCAGGTTTCACTGAGCCCCATGGCTCCTCCAATGGGCAGCCACCAGCGAGGACCGGTCCCGTGTGAGGGGTCGGCTCTCCGGTGAAGCGGCGCCGTGGAGCTCACCGACTGCGTTCCGGTCGGTGGTCCAGGGGTAGGTCAGGACAGAAGACAGAGGTGGAGCGCTGGATTGGGGTCACTGCCGGAGCCCGGAGCCGGTCGGGCGGGTCCGGCAATGTATCCCGCTTCGCCGGCAGCAGCAACTGTTCCGAGGTGTCCTCAGTTGTTTGGTGTGGGAAAGAACGAATGGACTCTCCAATACCTTTTGTTTAATTCCAACAACTTCCTGCCGCTATCATAAGGATTGCAATATCACATACCGATCATGCCAATAACCGGTATCCTACAGCGATATCGGAGACCGTGCTGGTTTGTCCCAGACTAGTTTTTGTCCACCAGCCGGCGTGCGCCTAGTTCGCCACAGTGCGCCAGGTTCGCCGCCATACGCCAGTTCATACATATGCTAGTTCCGCATACGCCGGTCCACGCGGAGTAACGGTTCGGTGGACGTCGCTGCCAGCACAGCCGGCACTGCCAGCAGACGGGCGCTGCCACCGCCGACCCCCGCAGGTGCAGCGTGGAGCGGCCCAGCCGGCCGGGAGCTGCAGTTGTGCTGATACGGCCGTGTTATTTCTGATCTCTGCCGGCGGTGAACAGTGCATGCAAGGTGTTGCTGATGCTAGCGGCTCGAATTTTCTTTTTTTGTTAGCTGTTAAACCGATGGAATACGAAGTTCTTCAGATATAATGAAAACACGCGGATTGTGGCTCTCTTTATATGTAATAGTAACGCCACCAACTTCGTCTACTTCATTCCTTCGTTGCTCCTTTTTTTATTTGATCATCTGATTCCTGCAGGCTGAAATGTGCAAGGTATACACTAGGAACACGGTTATCACAAACAAGCATAATCTCAATCACGTATGAAAGTGACGAGCCGATATTTCATTTCCTCCTGCAAATGATCGATTGCATTTCGTTGCAGACTCTGCATAACGCATTCGAAATTTGAATTTACACTTCGGCAGATGGCGTCCACCTTTGATGTGCATCTTGCGGTGTCATTGTGCCAGTAATATATGCCGAAATGTCGGAGCTGGTCGCGAATGACATATATAATAGAAGATAGGATAAAAAGCAAAGAAGCCGTTCACCTTACTTCTCTGTTCCTATCTGAACCGCGAAATAAAAAACAAAAGATCCTAGCTTCAGCAGCTACTGATGCCAGCTGGACGGATCCTCGGAGCGGGCCCGAGTCGTCGTCCCCTCGTTTCCGATCGGATCCCACCATTATCTATGCAGCGGTGCCTCTGGGGCGGGTATGACCGCGTGAGACATACCCGCGTGGGCGGGTATGTCCGCCGCCGCCCGTCGGTCGGTCGGCGTTTGGACGAGCTGCGGCCGACACCGCCACGGCCCGGCTGACGGGCGCCGAGCGTGACGCTGCCCTGTTGCCGCTCTGTGACACTGCTGTGACGTCGCTCTGTGGCGCTGCCGTGACGCCGCTGTGACGCTGCGCCACGGTCGACGTGACCCTCCTGACCCGGGTCACAGAGTCGGCTGACCCCAGCGGGCGGCGTCGGCTCCGGGCGAGGCCAACGCAGGGTCATTGTCACCTGAATCGGCCGGGCCAACTTCAGAGGCCGAGCGCGGCCCGGGCCGGCCGCCAGTCGCCATATTGCGCCGCCAGCGCTCAATGATGTCGTTAACGGGATCGTGTGGCGATGGCAGCACCGCGATTGTATTCAGAGACGAATTGGCGCGTCATTCCTCCTGCTTCTTCCACGCACACTTATGCAGCTTCGAGAGCCCCCGACGTTTTGTGATCGGACTTCGATAACGTGGGGCTTCGCTGTTTCCCACGATACCGAAACACATAAGTACCTGCACGGCGGAGGTCGGTCTCTCCTACGAATGCAGAAAGTGAAATGTCATTGTGCCGCTAAAATGCCTTAAAAATTGTTCCATTCCACATTTTTAGTTACCTATGTAGTGATGAATATTGTAGGTGTTTTTGCAACGTCATCGACAATAAATGTTTTATATCAGCTGGAAGTAATTCTTCAACCGTGAAACATCACGTTCTTCCCAGGCGGCTGGCCAGTGAAATTGACTCTCACGCATATGGTTCTGATATATTACGCTTTGAATTCACGGCTTGTTTCAAACATATTACCCACATTTAAGGTACAGACCATTTCAGTCTGTGAGAAATATAGTAAGTTTGTGAGAAATATAGTTGTGGTCTGTGGGAGCATGTGGAACGATATCTGTCTTCTAACACGCGCTCTAGGGGGGTCTCAGAATTTAGCGCCCTGGGGGCCGGAGGGGGGGGGGTAGAATCTGCCCCCCCCCCCCTACGATCTCAGCTCCCGTTAGAGCTACAATAACGAAATTCGAGGTAGGAGCGGGCGTTGGCGAACTCTATTGTGTGCATTTTATATGGCTCTAGGTTCTTATATTCAAGGTCAAATGAGGTCAAATTTGACAAGTTTTCCAAATTAGGAAATAAACATTCGACCTCCGTGTATTTCACAATAGCTCAAAGTTGTAACAGCTAGACAGAAACGAAAAACGCAATCGAAACCTCTTGGAATTACCTACCAAAATATTTCGGCGAGATTTGAGCTCAGATTAATAGTTTATATTGCAGAGTTCATCAAAGGTCAATGAGCGCTTTCCAGGAAAAAGTTTTCAAGAATACTTTTTGACGTATTGAAAATAGAACAATATTTTAGAACAATAATTTTGGCACCGTCGTGATTCTTTTGTCAAGGCGCTTCGAAGCATGTGCATGGTGACATTGCAAAGTAAACGTTAAAATTTGACCTCATCTCAAGGTCACGTGTTGACCTAAACAGATCATGTTGCATATCAGTCGATGTGCCTTGACGAGACAAAGATACTGTTGCCTTTTGCACGTTTCTTCTCAATCAAAAGTTACTGGCAAAAAAGCGTAAGTGACCATGGGTCCATGACCATGAGTAATAAACTAATCTTGACCATGGGTGACCATAGATGACATTCAAGACGTCGCTGTTCAAAAATTGCACCTTGATCATCAGAAACGACCTGAAATTACATGATCCTGATAGAACTAGACTGATATGACGCGTTCCCTCCGAATAGGAAGGACCTGCATTTTCCCCATTAGCTTATAATGAGGAAGTCAGGATGAGGTCAATGATCGTCAGAAAAAGATCATTTTTGTATGCTCGTACTTTTACCTGACCTGGTGACCTGACCTGGTTTGACCCAAGATCTTCACATGTTGTGTGTTATTGAATTATAGGCAGGTGCTGCAAAAATGGCCCCGTTTTTTTCTGGCTATGCTCGTAAAACATTAGGAGGGGAGGGGGCATATTTTGTCCTCCTTCCAAAGTGCCTGCTAATATGGTATAATGCATCTGCATTAACTTTACCGACCTATGTGGTATCTCGTTCTGATTTTAGTTGTCGAATTCTGTTGTTGAATTCTGTTGCATGTTTTGGTACGGATTACGAATTTGCTATAAAAGAATCTGGTATTGGTGTCAATGGACATTCCCACACTAACTTAGGTTCAGTTTGTTCAGCAATCAAGTTCAGTTTGCGAAAAACAAGTTTTTTTAAAAAGAGTAATCCGTAAACGGCTATTGCAAACGATTACCCCGTCTTTGACCCCGCTGATATGGTTCTTCACATAGTCAATCCTCCGTCGGAAACAAATACATTGCTTTGAAATTGAATTTGTGGTAGTTCATACCCAATTCTCTGACATGTATTTAGGTTTTTGATTATCTTCATTTTTGGGGGATTTTGCGCGCATACATTTTTTTAAACTTTGGTGGTCAAATTCAACAAACGTTGAAAATGCGAGATAGCCATTTTTGCAAAACTTGTCACGTTACATATTTTAACACTTTTCATTTGCATTTTGCTTCAAAACTGGGTTCAATCGAATTTTCAAACATTTAACACTTCTCGGCCAAAGTTGGGATGTAGTGACGTCAAAATATCGATAGATATTTTGCACCTATATCTCAGAAGTTTTTAAAAGAAACTACTTCACTTTTCAGAAGATGTCAAATTGATGTACGAGAAGGTATAACAAATTTCGCGTCGTTAGCGCCATTCGTTTTTGTGTTATTCAAAATACTCGACGGGGGAGAACACTTCCACCCTCCCATCCCAGTCAATGACTGGCTAATATCGAACCTCTCCAAACGGACTGGACTGATCAAACGTGAAAGCGTCCAAAGGGTCGAAAGCGTTGGGGACGAGGGGACGCGTCCCCCAACATTTTCGTATCCATGATATACTTACGGGCGTTGGCTTGTTACACAGTCTGCCCGAGGGCAACTGTTCTATTTCGCATCTCAGTGCTGCCATCTAGCAAGGCGTCTGCAGCGCCGTCAGTGAGCGAGAGTGTAAACTAATACTTCTCTTTTGCTATATTGGTGGCGCCACCTTCTGCTAGCTACTGTTCTGTTCTGATTTGAAGTCGCTCTTTTCTTTTCTGGGGAGTGGAGACGTTATTAGCTTGTACTGTCCCATTGAAAACAACAGTTCTTGGTCCCAAGGGTGCGGCTTGTCTCCCTTATTTATGGAAGGAATCACACGTCGTCCGTTCCTCATCGTATAAATCTCGATTCTCGGCTTCAAGCTATGCGGTACAGCATAACTTCAGGCGCCTACTACTTATGCCATCTAGGGACAGGAATATCATTAGATAGGAGCGTCAAACAGTGATCCCTCGCCAGTGTAGGGGGGAGTGGTTGCCACACACCCTCGGTTTTTCGGGAATAACTCGTGTAAAAAGCGGCGGATCGCGACGAAACTTTCGTTACCCAAGTATTGATTAATTTTACACCTAATCTACAAATTTGGAAACCATGACCCCGATGACCTGTGACCTGTAACCTTTTTCTCAGGGTCATGTCAAGCACAGATGGCGTTCCGTATCATATCGCAGCTCATAACTCGCGCGCTTCCTGATTTTTGATGTTTAAGAGTATACAAATAGGTGTTACCATGTGACCTCCATGGTTCCCGATGAGGTCACGACCCCCAAAAGTCAACCAGGGTCACTGACCTCTGATGACCTTGGGTGACCTTCTTTGATTTCCAGAGCTTTTTAGGATGTTTTTATGCGCCTATTTCGAATTTTATATTCATTTTACACAAATACGGGTTCAACTGAGGTCATGACGTGTTACAGGTCAAGCGAGGTCACTGACCTCATATGACCTAAGTTGACCTTTGACACTTGACTATTAATAAAGGTCAATTGAGACCTGGAATGTATCAAAACGAATTTTACGGACCAAAAGAAACGTTTTTGCTTTTATATAGAACGAGGCTCTAGCTTGATTAGAAGTAATTCTATCGGCAAAAATGGAATACGGTGATTTCGGGTTATTGACCTGACCTCAGAGGTCACTAAATGACCTAGGACGTAAAAATCAGGTACCATCGGCTTCATCAAGCAACATGCTTGTCTTTACCGCGAAGCTCTAGCTCAATTAGGGGCGAATCGGCAGGAGGTTGCCTCGGGG
>JARFNZ010132640.1:0-11119 GCA_031763405.1 Balanus nubilus
ATTTTTGGGGTAACCGGCAGGTTTGTTTCATAAACCCCCCCCCCCCCCCTACACGGAGACAGCAGTTTTGTCCTGCACTGGCGAGGGTTAAAACTAAAACAAGCGACGCTTTTGTTATCACTTGTTGGTCAGGCTCAAAAACGGGAAAAAGTATTTTGCAGTTACATTTCCCAAGAACTTTAGAATACATGTTCCATTGCTCAGTTTGACTCCATGGCCTATATGTAGAATAAAGTGCTATCAACTCCCATCAACATTGCATAGTTCCAATAACTTGAGTTAACCCGCGCCCTGATGGGGTGTTTGAACACCCCCCCTCCGGTTTTTCAAAGATAGCTAAAAAACGGCGGCGTGTAGCGCCGCCGTTTTTGGTATACCATATCCTACATTCTTTCCGCACCTTATATCAAAATTTAAGCCAAAGGTCATCACAGGTTAGGTCACCAGGTCAGGTCATAAGACCCTACCTCCAAAAACGTTTGCACTCATGCCACAGCCACACCCCATAAGATAAAGTTGTAAAACTTTTAGCATTTCATAAGGGTGACATTCCCTACAAAACATTCATCTCGGATTTTTGATATCAGTGACCTGAGGTCAGGTCAATTTCGTGACCTATTATGAGTCAATGGGGAAAAATTCAGATCCTTCCAATTCAGAGGATACTCATCGGATCAGTCCAATTCTTTCAGGAGCATGTTTTCTTAGGCCAGCAATGATGACCAAAGTACTAATTTTTACAAGTGACCTCTGTAAAGGCCATCTGAGGTCATCCGAGGTCACTTACAGTTTGCTGTCAATAACTTTTGATAGAGAAGAGCTAGAAGCATGCGGAAGATGCCAATGTGTTTGTCTCGTCAAGACGCATCGACTCATATGCAATATGACTCAACATGACCTACTGAGGTCACCAAGTGACCTTGACTTGAGGTCAAATTTTGAAATTGACCTTTCGCAGTCATCATGTATATGTTTCGATTCGCCTTGACGAGAGAAACACGATGGTGTCAAAATAAATGTTCTACCTTCAATACATAAGCAGTTATTCGCGCGAACGACTTTTTCCAAGAAAACAGCCATTTTGACCTATGACCTCTGAAGCCTAAACTATTGACCTGAGTTTAAATCTGATCACACGGTGACGAAAGACCGTTACAAGAGCTATCTACTGCTTTTTTTAGTTTTCTTCCCAGCCATTATAGTTTCCAAGATAATGGCGGAAATTCCCAAAAATGTCAATATTTTAGAAACTTTGACCTTCGGTGACCTCTGGTGACCTCAATATTGACCTGAGTGAAAACATGCTCGAAGTAGTTTCGAAATTATTTTTGACAAGCTTTCGAATGCCGTTTATTGCTTGTCGCTATGTGGCCCAGGAGCCAAGTTAGAGGGGGGGGGTTCAAACACCCCCCAAACAGGGTTAAACCAGAAATGCCATTAAATATTTCGTATAAGCCAAATATTTGTATGATGGATGTTCGAAAGATTCCTCTTCAGCTTATCCTACCGTACCCTCATTATTCCATAGACACGACCCGTCAGTTTTTACATTTTTGGCGCATCAGCAACATTGATGCCGCTCTGTAAATGAAAATGTCGTGATGAAGGAGAAGACAAAGGCGTATTATATGACCGTGCCTACATTACGGCATACGTAGATACTTTTTATCACGCACGGCACATAAACATACTTATCATGCAACTGAAAAACCATTTCCTATCGAGCACGTGTTATAAATATCCTACCAATAAATAAAGTGTTTCTGGATGAAACGGCAGTCCAATAAATAATTTATTGCATGAGTCAATGGACAATATTTATTAGATTATCCTAGATCCAATAACAGAAGTGTTTTTGAATCGTAACCCTTGAGGTTCATTAACTTTTTCATAAGAAAATAAGTTGCATGATAAAATATGTAATGGACTCCCGCCTGAAATATTTCTTATTGAACTCGCCTTCGGCTCGTCCAATAAAAAATATTTGTTTGCAGGCGCTCGTCCATTTAATTATATTACACGTTATATGTCAGTCCGTCTGTCTAGTATCGACCGTAAAAGTATTAAATGCGCCAGTTATCCTCCCTCCAAAACAGTAGCAGTAGGGATGGGCCAAGGCCGAATGGGTGATACCGTAAAATCGAACAAATACTTTTTTTATGTTTTTCAAAATTGAAAGCTTTTCATTAGGGAAACATTTTAATAAGTGCTTGTACGTATTTTCCATTGTTGGCACACTATATAGGGAGTTGAAGAAAGTCGGATTAAAACAATAAAAGGTCATTATTTCCCTTTAAGTGTGTGATCAGCTTAAGTTTCGGTCCTATACTGTGCATTTGTGAGTTGGAATAAGTTCTCTTTTGATCCGAGTCTAAAACCAACTTGAAGTTTCCATATATTGTTTACAACTCGTTTAATCTCTTCTAGCGTTTACGAGAATGTCAGAAGATCTCAATATTAGGAATGGCAGCATAATATTACATTTTTACATAGGCGTTCCTACCGTTGCATGCCCTTATATACATGACGACCAGTAAACGTAGATACACATGTTTGCAATCTTACAAGATTCGAAATCCCCACGCACAGATACATCCCTTGTGTGTAATGGTTGAAGTCCCAAGCGTTACAAAATCACAACATAGAAGAGGTTGGTACGACAACTTAGCCATCTGAGACGGACGAAATGTTTTCGTTTTATAAATATTTTGATGGCGAGCGTATTATGATTCATGTGCTAATTGCTTTACATATGTGCATCTTCGCGTCATTCGGCTGCGTTATTTACATTGTTCTAGGAGTTCATGTTAAGATGCAACTAATCCTTATTGCACACAAACTTTCTTCAATGACATTTACCAACTTATGGTAGCAGGAACTTACCTCGCATTGATGTATGTCAAGTATCAGGCAGCTTTCTTCAATATACAGTCTGTTCTTCCGTCTTACTGTCAGACTATCTGTAATAATTTGACACAGCGTAAGTAGGGGTCACCTGATAACTTGAAAAATACAAAGTACATGCATGGCTAATCTGTTGGCAGTTGTAAGAAAGGGGCAGGGAAGCAAACATAAAGTACAATATAAAAATGAAGCGGACTTTTAGTAGTAATTGAGTTTACAGGTTAGTTAGGGAAACATAACGACGAAATTTCATAACAAATAATAAATCCATCCAGGACAAACTCCGAGAACAGGTGATATGCATTTGCGCACTTCGGTCCAGAAACCATTTTTTTATTGAGCGGTGGACAACTCTTAGGTGGAAATTATTGAATGAAAGCGAAGTATCGAAGTATTGCTTTGTGACGAACATTTTTCCCTAGCGCTCCTTTACATTTCCTAAGGATCTCATACATCACAGGCGTGGGAATACGAAGCAGAAGGGGGGGGGGTAGATATCTCCCTCCGCTATCGGTCATTTGTTTGCTACAATTCTTTCGTTTTGGGTAACTTTCGTACAACAACTTACAACTTTGCCTTTCCATATGGTTTTATGGCAAAATGTTCACCATGGCAAGAAGTGTCTGAATCTGGAAAAAAAAATCCTTACGTTTTTTTTTGTCCCTCAAAATGACATTGAAGTTTCACTGCCCACTTTCTTTTGTGGCGTTCCGCCTATGCTGAAGGTTGACAGTAGATGAAAAAGACAGAAGTGAAATACGAAATGCACTCTTGACTCTTGAGACGTAAGTCAGAGGGCTAGTGCAGATATCTGTGCTAAACAGCACACTGAGCACTGATCAGCTTCTGGTGAAGAAATACACAAATTAACGGGGACGAACGGCGAAGAGCAGTGAGAAAAATGGGAAAATACTACTAGCTTCAGGGAGGGACGGACAGTATAAAGAATTAGCTTCTCATGCAATTTGTAAAACACTCGTGATGAATGTGAAGCAAACAAGCACCGAATAGATATCAACAATTTATTTTCTGCTATATGTAGCTGGATATCAATTGATCTCATTCAGAGCTACATAAACCTATTGATTTTGTCCTAAGCGGCTGAAGCACACACATCAGGCTGGGTCGGACGGAGGCGGGTTGACATCCCGTCCCCGACTGGCCTGGTGAATGTCTGAAGACTTGGAGGACTGACTGCGAAGGTGGCAGCTCTCAGCAAGACGGCGCAGTCAGAAGACGACCCCTCTGAGAGACGACCCGCACCCCTCCCGGCGGCGCGCGAGACGACCCCGTACCCCTCCCGGCGGCGCGCTGTCGTGGCGGGGTTGGGGGGGGGGGGGGTGGCGTCTCTTCCCTCCATTGTCGACGGAGGGCACCAAACCCAAAAACAAACGAGAAAACGAAGATGTTAACCTCAAGAAAGGAATTTCACCGGTCCGATACCACCAACAGGCGGCAGACCTTTATTATCTACTACCAGATCAGACAAAATCCTGCACAGTGTGGCTGCGCGCAGCGAATTCCGAGTTTATTAGCAAGTTGTCTATGAGCATACTCATTCCTCAGCCATCTATTTTAATTTAATTCATGCCGCACACGTCCTAGCCGTAATAGTACAGCAGCAGCTTTAAAAAGAAACTACCTTTTTCAAACTATCGCCAATGTTGGGACATCTGCCATTGCCCCGATTGTCGCAAATGACGAAAGGAAGAGGGCAGTTTAATAGTTACCACTCTTCGCGACCGTACTACATTGGATTACGTTATACAAAAGCCTCACACAAAACTCTGCCGCGGCGGGGAGCGTCTCCGCTATCCGTCTGGGAGTGACCAGCCGTGTCGGCGCTATCTTCCCTATCGACAAGGCCAGACACCGGAGCCGTGCACATCAGCTGCAACGCGCAGTCTCTCATGTCCCCGGATCCCACGGGACCACCTGCTATCCGGCACCGTGCCCGCACTGTCCCGATACGCTCTGCTGATAGGGCGGGGCGACTTTGCCGCGCACGTCACCGGAAACTAAATCAGCTCCGGGGTACGCTCAGTATCAAGATGTAGAAAGTAGGACTCGCAGCTGGTCTGGATTTTATGTTTTAGGTATGAATGGATTTCATTGACGGAGGCTTGCAAGCCGTATCTGATAGTCATGGATATGATGATGATCGTGTAATTGTGCAAACGTCTGTGGTGAAGGTCCGCTCATAGTAAATATGCATGCAACTTAAGTAAACTACATACATTTCATTGAGGGAATGGCACAGATTGGAGACTAAAGGGTCTCAGTCAGGTGCGGTGGGCTGAGCCGACAGATGACGCCTTAGGCGGCGAGAAAACAGCGGCACGGGAAGATCGGGCAGGCCTGGTGGCAACGCGTTGTATTGCATTGGGCCGCGACAGCTAAATCGCCTCTTCCCCATTTCGATTCGCAACCGGGGCACATACAGGTCGCGGTCCTGACGAGTGGTCCTGTCCGACACCCCCGGCACCTCCCGCATCTCGGCTACAGTGGCGAAACCAGCGGCAAGCTGTCCAGGCTCGCCCAGATGGAGCACCTTATGCATCTCGCACAGTGTGCGGTATAGCACTAAGTTCTCCGCGTTGAGTCAACCCAGCCTCTCAAGGCCTGTGTCTGTCTGTGTGTGCCATGTGACCGTGTGGTGTGACCGGTGTTTGTCTAACCGTGTGTGTTACGGGACCGTGTGGTGTGACCTGTGTCTGTCTGTGTGTGTGTTAGGTGACCGTGTGGTGTGACCTGTGTCTGTCTGTGTGTGTGTGTGTGTCAGGTGACCGTGTGGTGGTGACCGAGGTGGACCACGAGGAGCGGGTTGTGTTCTCCGAGGAGGTTCAGCTGGCCAGTGGCGAGGTGCTGGCCGGCGCCATCGGACCCGATGACGCCGCCATCGAACACCGCCTCACCACACCTATCGTCACCACCTACATAGACACGGCCAAGATCAACTTCGAACGGTGCGACATGGGATGGGAGAGGGATGGGATAGGGACGGGAGAGGGACGGGAGAGGGACGGGAGAGGGACGGGACCGGGACCGGGACGGGACCGGGACGGGACCGGGACGGGACCGGGACGGGACCGGGACCGGGACGGGAGAGGGATAGGACCGGGACGGAACCGGGACGGAACCGGGACGGAACCGGGACGGAACCGGGACGGAACCGGGACGGGAGAGGGATGGGGTAGTATGAAATGTGGAATGAGGTGGGGCAGGATAAGTTGGGATAATATAAGGGGAACTAGCTGGACGGAACTGGTCGAAACGGAATGTTGTTTACTGTTTTAAATATCGTCGTACAATGTATGACACCCTATAGCTAAAAGGGTACTCTCCCATTTGATAATGGTTACCTGGGTGCCGTTGCGTGGTGCGATGCGTTAATTCGTTACACTGTGGTCTGCTTCAGGAACAAGTCGGGCATCTGGGGCTGGCGATCAGACCGGACCGAGGAGGTCAGCGGGAGAGATTGTAAGGTGTTCTCCGCCTCCAACGTCGAGCTCATCACGAAAACTCGCACCGAGCACCTCTCCGAACAGGTACGGGCGAAACGACGGCTGAAACCCGCGTTGGACATCATCCATAAACTTCAACAAAACACGCGCAGAACTCCTTTCTGAACAGCGACAGAGCTGTATAACAAACCTACAACGAACATCATCAAAATCCGCGCTGAACACTACACTGAACAGGAACGTACGAGGCTTAAACACTGTTGAAATCTGCACTGAACACCTTCCCTGAACAAGCACTAGGCGAAAACCACACAGAACACGTCTCCAAACAGGTAACATCACTGAAATCTGTACACACCTCCAGACAGCTGCCATTAAAAGCTCGTCATTTGAACCCACACTGAACGCTCTTCAGTACTAGCCCATGTTTCCCCGACGGATCCACATCTCCTTGCGTCTCGCTCAGCCTGGATCCGTGATGTCCACTGTCCGTGTCCGGTGGCCGGTATCCGTTTCCATCTCGTGCCAGACGGTCCCCATAGGAGGGGGCGTGAATAGTCCCAGTTCATTTCACATAAAGGGACAGCCACACGTCAGTCGTTTCCCACTCACACAGCAACCCAGACGTAAACCGGTTAACGGCGGTCAGTTAATTGACCAACGCCAATGCCGCTCGTGCCGCGCCGCCCGGATTGTTGTGTTGTTTGACCGCCCACCGCACTGTATTTGACGCGCCGCCCGGATTGTTGTGTTGTTAGACCGCCCACCGCACTGTATTTGACCGAGGGTTCTCTGTAGAGGTGCAATATTTATGTACCGGCATGCCGGTATATTTCAATACCGGCGGTGTTTATGCGGTATTTGAGCATATGTGATAATGCAATGACATTGGGAGCGTCGGCATATTGCCGGTATTTTTGGCTAATGTGGTGGTGTGGTGTAGGGCTGGTATTCAATTTTAGGGAAATATTGCATCTCTAGTTCTCTGTGTTGCTCCGTGTCATTAGGACCGGGAGCAGACGCGCAGCTTCGTCAAGAACCCGCTGCACTCGATCCTGGGCGTGGCAGAGGTGGAGGAGGCGCGGCGGACTCCTTCGCCAGAGACATCCACGGTGAGGGATGTCACCACCACTAACCACCACTTGGACGTGCACTGATCGGGTGTCTGGTGATTGGGGACGCATAATCGGAGAAGTTGCGGCGATTTTGAAGCTGAAAATTCCACACACGACACCACAGGTGTTCCAAGTTCTCATTATGTTGTTTCTGTTGACATTTATCGACAGCTTTATCAAAATAAGAAGCAAACCGGCACGTTGAGTTTAGTGTTTTTCGCTTTTTCCGTCAGTTTGTGATGTTTCGCAGTTGGCACTTCTTGTAACGTTTTAGCTTATATTTAAAAGGTTATTTCGTCTTTTACAAGGACTAGCCCTCGGACTATCCACTCCGTGGTTCCACGGCTCCGTGGTCCATTGTAAAGCGCTGCAGTCATGCTCGGTCACGATTGGCGGGCACGTCTGTGAGCGTGACCAAAACGACCAGCGATCGGTCAGTGTGCTCGGCCACGATCGGTGGTTTTGTCTGCACCCTTGCAAGCATGAATCAAAATGTTTCCGTTAATTAACTGTACGTTGCGCAGTGAGACACTCAGCTCACGACATCGACATCTACTCAGAAGTTTTTGAACATTGCATCCCCTGAAACTTTGCAAATCAAATCACGTACTGGTACATCCGCTTAAAAAAAGATGAAATCGCGATTAAGACCTCCACAGTCGGTCCTCGTCTGTACTGCTTGTCTCCAGTTTGCTCCTGACTCGCCGCTGCCCCCCCCCCCCCCTCCCCCCGCAGACGGAGGTATCTCAGCAGTGCACCAACCCATGCCACATCACGGCCGAGGAGTACTTTGACCCGGCGTGCGACCTCGGCGACCGCGACATCGGCCGACCCCGCTCCGCCTCAGTCAAAACGCAGAAACTCAAGGTCAGTTCCCACCGGCACAACGTTGGGGTGGGTCGGAAGGACATAGAAACTCGGCACCCATCGGGGCAGCGTCAAAAACGGATCGGGTAAATGCAGAAATTCAAACTCAGTTCTG
Source organism: Balanus nubilus (assembly GCA_031763405.1). Taxonomy (NCBI): domain Eukaryota; kingdom Metazoa; phylum Arthropoda; class Thecostraca; order Balanomorpha; family Balanidae; genus Balanus; species Balanus nubilus. The sequence continues at coordinate 8,466 of JARFNZ010132640.1, forward strand.
GAGTGGTGTTAACTTTCATGTGATGCTCAGTCTGATTCATAAAGTTCAAAGGCCGATACCTAGACGTTGTCGGATTTGGACATCGGCTAGTCCTGTTTGGGACAGTCCAATTAGCAACGTACTTTACCTGTGTCCAGTTATCTGGTTGCCCGAGTCAGAAGTAGCCTGTGTTGAAATGCAGGTTTACGAGGCGGATTGTCGCGACCCTTGCATGATACTGGTCTCGATATTCTGCGCATGGTGTTTCATACAACGCTGTGTTGTGTTTCAGGCGACCCTGTGGCTGTCCGAAGAGTACCCGCTCAGCCTCCAAGAGCAAGTGATGCCCATAGTAGATCTCATGTCCATACAGTCGACACACTTCGCCAAGCTAAAGGAGTTCATTCAGATGCAGCTGCCGTCCGGCTTCCCCGTGAAGATAGGTGAGCCGCTAGTGTGGTTACGTCACGTCGAGCCGATAGTATGGTTTGAGTCACGTCTCATGACGCCGTGATTGCTGGAGGACTTGGAAGTATCATACAAGCTCTAAAAATGGTTAAGTAGTAAAACACTGAAAATGGGGGCAAATTTCCTTTTACACACACTGTTGTGTCAACTCTGTGTATCAGATCTGAATACCGATTAAAACGGATGCTACTCAAGCACGGACCTTATAATATGACCCCGTATTCGCCTCATTATCGCATGGCTGATTAAACGTTGCCATTTCGAAATACCATATTTCCCATTTGTGTATCGTTTACGATACGAGCCTCCCATGACCCTACATCACACTCTTGTCCGCTACGCTCGACGCACCCATTGCAGAGATCCCGTTGTTCCACGTCTTGACGGCCCGCATCACGTTCGGCAACATCTTCGCCGTGGACGAGCCGGTGCCGAGCGTCTCCGTGCTGCAGGAGGAGGATCGGCTCACTTGCGTCGTGGACGACTGCGTGTTCCAGCCGCCGGCGGGGTACCGCAGTGTCGGTGAGTCATGACCCGGTAGACGTCCTTGCCGTGGCATCATTGCATGCAGCCGCCGGCTGGTGCTGTTACTTTACTTCTGTATTATGTTCAGTGTCGCCCCTTTGTGATCTTGTAATTTATTTCGGAACTGTCGTTACCCTGTTGATGGTAGGTGTTGATGCATTAGGCAACAGCCACCCTTGCAGCCACCTATAGTCGATTTGTTTTCAAAAGGCGCACGGTCCGAAGTGCCCTACACAAATAATCGCCTATATCTTCAATACAAATGAATGAAATTTCAAGTCGCTGGTAATTTGTTTATAGGGACTTTAACATTGTTTGCACGGGACAATTCGAAAAAAACCTTCTTGGCCCGTGCGCCTTTTGAAAAAAAGAGACTATCATTACCAACAAAGTAACTTCGTTTGGTGGCACGTGATAAATTCATTTCCCATCCTCCACCTACCACAAGCTGTAAGTGTCGTGTCGCTCGCGTCGCTCAAGTCGCGTAGTGTGAGTTGACCCTGAGGTTTCAGCTGAGAACAGTCTGTCTGAACTTATTCTAAATCCATTGTTAATCGACTCAAATAGAGCGAATGTGTAGGTTCGGTATCAGTTTGATTCAGTTGCCCATCCACCCTCGCTCGTTGTTTTCCTGAAGCAAATGTCTCCACCGTGTCAAAGCATTCGTTTTTCGAATCTCTTCGTCGTTTTGTAGCACTGCTGGTCATGTCGTTTTGGTAACCTCGGCTGTGTGTTTTCTGCGCCAGGTTCTGGCGTGCTACGCCACTATGGTGGTCCCGATGAGGAGGATGAACTCCTGCAAATGGCCATTCAGCAGAGTCTGCTCGACTCCGGCACCGAAAACGAACGGGTAAACAGGCTGAAAAAGGGGCAAACTGTAGAGGAATAGGTATGGGCCGTCCATTAATTACGTCCCGCAAGAGGGGGTGGGTGGAAGTCGGCCGCATCGTTACGAATTGTGACCAGGGGGAGGGAGGGCGTCTGTTCTAGCGTAACGTTACGCTTTGAAACCAAAATCACCAGCGAAACAAATCATTTTTCGGTGGACCTTTTTCTGATATTTTTCGCTGAATACAGGGCGGTCGAGATTTCACAAACTTTAGGGTAACGTAATCAGTGAACGGCCCATGTGTCCGCGGTCCAGCGGCAGTAGTAGATGCCTTAATTTCCAATCATACATCATTTGTTTTCGCAATACTCTGCAAATTATATTGCATTCATGTTAAGAGTGCTTCACAGTCTGTCCTTTGCACCTCCTCGGGGAAAATTACTGCTCTCAGTAGTGGCCGCGGTGACATTTGGAACGAGCATTTTGGTCTCCCATCAAAAAGTTGACAGTAAACAGTTGAATGTAATGGGAAGTTTGATTGCGTTCATATCTCCCGATAAAAGGGCAAACGACTCACTGATCCTGACCGTTGTACTTCAGGTGGACATCTGGGAGGCTCTGCGGGCCGAGACGGCCACTCCGCGCGGTCAGCCGACAGCCGACCTGGACGAGCAGATGTTACAGAGGTACTGCACCACCGGCCGCATGCCGCCCGGCCGCTCCGCCAAACTCTCCGTCCCGAACGCCGGCAAGCGGCGCAAGTCCATCTTCTGACGCGGCACGAATACGGCTCCGGCGGCGGCGGGGGCGGGGGCGGTGGACGGGGAGCAGCCGCCCGGAGCCGGAGCCGGGG
>JARFNZ010132651.1:0-11119 GCA_031763405.1 Balanus nubilus
TGATGGGCGGTGGGCGGTGGGCGGTGGGCGGTGGGCGGTGGGCGGTGGGCGGTGGGCGGTGGGCGGTGGGCGATGGGCGGTGGGCGGTGGGCGGTGGGCGGTGGGCGATGGGCGGTGGCCGACGATGGAGGACCGAGGGCGGCGATGGAGGGTGACGACTACGGGCGGCAACGCTTCGAGCTGGGCGGTCGACGAGGATGAAAGGGTGCAGTGCAGTTGGTTCAACTTAATTTTACAACGTACACTCAGTCGTCGAGCAGGTCATAAAGTAAACCAGCTGCCGGCGAACGGACAGACGTGGCTGCTATCTAACTCGGCGGGTCATTGCCTGCGGCGAATGACCTCGAGAGGTCAACAGACGCCAGATCAGCTGACACAGAGCACCGGGGGCGGCTGGGCAGCTGATTCAGTCGACTCTGATATTGTGGGCGGTCACATGGAGTGTAGCTGAGGAGGAACATAACTCGCTCTCCAGTTGGAGCTGGGGATGGGGAGTTCCCTGGCCGTATGGAACATTAGAACAGACGGTAACCATGACAGGTAGACGGCTGAGTTCAGTGGGCAGAGAACGTGCATGCTGCTGGAACTCACGTCAGGTCAACGCGCCGGGGATAGTTGGCGGTTTTAAGAGTGATGTAACGTGGCAGTGTTTGTGGTTATTGCTAGTGAGACAGTCTGCTTTCTGATGGTATGTGGCCGGTATCCACGTACTACGTTGTATGTCGGTATGGGCCGCATATGGGAAACGTAATGGAAATGTACGTCTTTTTTTTAGTACGGGACGCGCCTTCCCCATTCATGCCTAGCATAACAGGTCATCTATTAAGTCGTTTCGTTTTAACATACAGAAGCTATAAATGTTTTTTTTTTCGACAATTTACGCCTCGCGTTAATACCTGATGACTTTATGGAACTTACACTAAAAGTGCCAGTGTTGTCTCGCGCACCTGTTATACCTAACTTAGGATGTTCGATGATTTGTAAATACCTGGGCATAGCTAAGCGTATACAACTTTTGATTTAGTATGTTAAGTTTTTTTGTAAGTAGTTATTCGGAATCAATACTCATTGAGTTATTCATTTATTTTTATTGTTAAATATTGTATTGTCACGCATTAAAATAACACGGAAATTAGTGTAAGTCGGACTGACATGTTCTAAAATTTAAATATAAAATATGTTAACAGGGATAAAAGTTTTTGGTAATGTGCTCTAAAAAAATAAGCATTCAGCAAAGCCGCGAAGATAAATACACAAAAGAGTGTAGTATTAATGTGTATAATATATACCTAAGAACTAGTGGCAGCGCTTAGAACCCTTAAAGACTTAGAGCCCAGGCATTCATATAATCTTAATGGCCACATGTATCCTAAACAAAGCACTCTCCATTTCGCTGACTACGCCTGGAATTCCCCACATCTGCTGAGAACTACCAGGACATGACATATCAGTCCATCAATATAAGGCTATTACTTTCCGGTTTTGTCGTCGGTTTGTGATGCAGAGACAGCGTGATATTTTGTAGGACGTGGCGGTCAGACATCTGCCTTAAGAAGAAAATAACCGCGAATTTCACATTCCTGAAGACAAACCTTCTAATAACTACGCTGTATGCATAGTTATAACATTCCATGAGCCTGCTCCTGCAACATAAAACCAGGAGAAGACAAATTACATCAGAGTATAAATACACACTCCATTCGCAACAGCATCTCGGGTAAAGCTTCCTCGGACGTGTTCAGATATAGGGGATTTGCAATCTCCCGCCGCCGCTAAAGCGGGGGACTTGGTCGTTTCCAGCTAACAGATTCAAGGTCTCGTGTGAATGCTTCCCGGAAAAGCAATGCAAGAGCTTTGGAATTTTTGCATTCCTGTCGTCGAAGAAGTCGTGTAAATCGGCGCTGGCGGTCAACGGGGCGTTGACTGCAGAGTCGTATGAAAGTCTCGGCTGCTTGAGTTTCGAGGCCGGACGCCGACCTGTGGTTATGACGTCATCAAACTCAAAGCAGAAATGACATTGGGACCGATGACGTCATTCCATGTGGCGTCGGGACACCGGCTGACAGTGATTTCACTTTTCATGGAGGGAACTTGCCTAGTCCAATGACGGCAGCGAGAATGCAGGGATAAAGCCGCTGGCACAAATGTATTAGGATGCTGTGACCGTCCTTGTCATCTTCACAGCTGCTAATCTTTCCTCATCTTCATGAAGTCGTCGAGAGGAAAGAGGCTTAAACAAAGAATGACGCAGTACCCAAGGAAGTCATGTATGATACGAGACAGACACGACACCCACTAATCTACCGAAAAATTAAGCGGAATGTCCAACTACAAATAGCGAGTGGCAGGCACATACCAGTATTCACATAACGCTGTGCACATATGCAGCGCAAACCACATTGCCTCAGTGCCCGTGCAGAGATCAGTAACCTGCAGGTCTGCGTCACGCGGGATATTACCGAACATTTTCACACAGCGCGCCTAACGACAGGAAACCGCGGCCCTGCGGCCGTGTACCATGCATACGGCCAGCAGATACAACCGACGGCGTTTTTACCTACGGCGGAATGCAGGCTGCAGACGCAGGCTAACTTCCTGGTTCTACTAGCTACTACACGGCGACAACGTGTTTGTGAGCGGCACTGCGTCAGAGGGCGATGTGTGCACGCTACACACGTGAGTTTTCTGTCCAAACGGCTTCTGGTCTGTAAATGGAGTTCGCCACTCCAAGATTCTACACTCAGAAGCTGCGTAACCTCTCCTGCTTACAGCCCTGCTCCGCTTTTTGCGTAAAAGCAAAACTACTATGATCGCGAAACCCTGAGAAAATGCGTCATTCAGTGCACGTAAGAACACCTCAGTTTTTGCGCAGACTGAGCGGGCGCGTCATAGTTCGGGCGGCCCTAGTGATCGGTTTTTACCGCCATCTGCGGCGAATGTGACGATGTGGGGCAGTAATGGCACGGTTCCACGCCGCGCTGTGTTGTGGTCGCGAGTCACTGCCCCCGGAAGGTCCCGCGCAGCCGCCACCCCTGCCTCCTTCCCCTTCCCCTCCCCTTCCTCCCCCCACGGCCCGGCGGCCGGCGCATACTTTCAGCCAATCTAGGGGAACGCGGATAGATTCTCAAGGTCAGAGCGGACGGGGAGGGACCGGGACGGCCGCGGGTGAGGAAGTTTGGGACCGGACCGCCGCTGATAGCGTGATCTGAGGGGTGATCTCAGATAGAAGAGGCCTGTCAGAGTCTGCTGTCACCGCTACTGCTGTTTGCTGATGGGTTGTTGTTTGATTAATGTATGTTGCTTTACAGGCGAAGGGGTGCGCAGTGTTCTGGCTACTTTCAAATGACGGACCACTGCACTGGTCTTACTTGGTCAACACATTCTACCTCAAACACTGAGTTTTGCTCTCACCATTTCCCGATCGAGAACCTAAGTTCCGAGTAGCAACCGCCTTATCTCCATTTCCCGTCATCGATTGAATAATTCCCCGAATCATGTCTTATTTCATCATGTATATTATCCTCTCTGTGCCATGCCCGGCTGGCCGTTTGACATGGCGCGAAGGCCGGCCTGCTGACCAGCGGCAGCACGGGGAGCGTTAGGCCTGCTGATGAGCGGCAGCACGGGCAGCGTTAGGTCTGCTGACCAGCGGCAGCACGGGCAGCGTTAGGCCTGCTGACCAGCGGCAGCACGGGCAGCGTTAGGCCTGCTGATGGGCGGCAGCACAGGGAGCGTTGGCCTGCTGATGAGCGGCAGCACGGGGAGCGTTGGGCCTGCTGACCAGCGGCAGCACGGGGAGCGTTAGGCCTGCTGACCATCGCCAGCACGGGGAGCGTTAGGCCTGCTGACGAGCGGCAGCACGGGGAGCGTTAGGCTTGCTGACCAGCGGCAGCACGGGGAGCGAAAGGCCTGCTGACCAGCGGCAGCACGGGGAGCTTTAGGCCTGCTGACCAGCGGCAGCACGGGGAGCGTTAAGGCCTGTTCGATCAGCGGCAGCACGGGGAGCATTGGGCCTGCTGATGAGCGACAGTACGGGGAGCGTTAGGCCTGCTGACGAGCGGCAGCACGGGGAGCGTTAGGCTAGGCCTGCTGACTAGCGGCAGCACGGGGAGCGTTAGGCCTGCTGACGAGCGGCAGCACGGGGAGCGTTAGGCCTGCTAACCAGCGGCAGCACGGGGAGCGTTAGGACAGTCAGCAGAGCACGCCGATGCTGACGTAACCCCGCCCCCGCCCCCGCCCCCGCCCGTGCTCCCGGCTGGCGGCTGCAGGTCAGAAACTGCGCTGCGCACGGGCTGGACGGGCTGGACGCGACGGGGCTCGCAGGCTGGACGTAGGGCTACATGACGGGGCTTGTGCGGGCTGGACGCGGGGCTGCATGTCGGGGCTTGGACGGGCTGGACGCGGGGCTGCGCGAAGGGATCGGTTGGCAGGCTGGATTGGGGACGTAGGTGGGACAAACGCCAAGCCGTCGGCTGCTGCTGGAGACGGGAGGGAGAACGGAGGACATAGAACTGACACGACACGGTGCTATTGGCGGCTGGCTGGAGACGGGAGCGGGGTCATATAGTGCGGCAAGGAGGGAGGCGGGAGGTCAGAGTGACCCGAGGGAGAGGCTGGGGTCGGGGGAGAGGTGGGGTGAGACGGCAGCATCAGGAGCAGAGGATGACGACGAAATAGCTATAGAAAAAACAGCAAGTTTCCTAGAGGTAAGGGCGGATCCAGCCTAGCCGTTTTTTTGTGGGAATCGCACAAAGTTTATTATTTTCATGGAAAGTCATAAGCGTTATGTTAAAAGCGGTCCATTACACCCAATTAGTTCGTCCGTTTCTGGGGGGGGGGGGGACAAATCATGGTTTCAGAGCCTTTGCGGGACCATAACACCGTGGTCCCCCTCTGAATCCGCTCCTGCCAACAGGATGTTAACAAAATAAACGAATGCACAGGCTGTGTGATTAAATAACTCAAAATGAGACTCACCACTATTATAACTATTCAAGAGTCATGGTCCCCTTGCACTTTTCATGAACTCGAACTGTAGTAGGTACTGCATTCGTGGAGACCGAGGAGAGAAGAGACGATAAAGGGAGAAGAGAGGGATGTGAGAGGGGGTGGGGGAGAATCGGAGGAGGAAAAAGGACAGGAAAAGAGAGAGCGGGAGGACCACCCCAGTGGAGACTATATTCACTACAATGCTGAGTAATAATGATCATTACCGACATGTGCTGACGGGTGTAGACTATACAACTGGATTCAGCTTGGATCGGGACACAGGTATCTACAATTACATTTTCTGTCTTCTCGGAGTTTAGGGAACACTGAAAAGAAATACGCCATACGGTCGTAACTTGTGCCAGTCACTGCTGGTCCGTATTGCACCTCTGAACGGACAAAGGCGCATCCCTCGGCGGTATACGGAAGGCGATAGTTATCACCGAGTGATTGACGGCAGGAGATTACTTGGAACAGAATCACGCCAGCGCCGCAGACTTAGCCAAACATCACATTTGCTTTGTGGTATCCGATTAACTTTTTGTGGTAGAGCAGGTATAATGTCGTTATCACTATTACGTGCAGGAAGTGACATTTAAACTTGATGATAGCTATTTTTCGAAACCTTTTCTTTGGCGTATGGGTTTGCGGTTCCGTTTATATGGGCTCATGCATGCTCTCCCTACACACAGCATGTGTTTAGCCAAGCTGCCGGCGGTAAGACTGTGTAAACGCGGTGGAAACTTTAAAAGTGCTGATGAGCCTATGATATGTAGGATTGAGAACATTCTAAAGGGCTCGTAACATATGTGCCGATGTTCACTTTTTCTTTGGAAAAAATTCCCTGACTATACAGACTTGAATTAAAATGTCAGTTTAAGTTGATAATCTGCATATTGTTGTGCTACTCTAGGTACTATTCATCGTTCAACTGCGGTGATGTCCACGTAATGGTGATGCTATCCTACACATCATTCCAATCACATATAGTTATCACGGAAGTAGTAATTGTGAAACATTCACTGTGTGCAGAAAGTGTGCAACACCTCCATGGTCCATTCCTCGTCCATAGTTACAAACTTTATCCTAAATTTGTATTTTCAATCTTGTCGCCTGTTAACATGGATTTCGGCGCCATAGACCCACAAAATGCACATTAACGCCACCAAAATCATCCTCACGCTAACAGGATTCCGTCGCCGATCCGGTAATGTTCAACTCTAATTATAGCCCTCAATCACCGTTGTTTACACGGAAAAGCAAAACAAGTAATGTATCCTGACTGGCGCCCACACGATGCCGCCCAATTTCCACCATATCTCACACGAAAATCACGAATGTCTTCATCGACCGAGCACCATACGAATCGAGCGCAACAGCTCCCCCTCTCGCCCTGGATGGCTATCTGCTGACCGCACCACTCGGCAGCCCGCATACGGCCGCTGCCCGTTAGGCTAGTGCACCAGGCGAGCCCCGCGATCCGGCACCATGCCACTGACCCTCGGAGCCCCCCCTCCCCTCCTTGCATGTCGGCCTTCTTCACATCGGATCTACTCCGCCAAACGCTGCACCGGCGCCAGCTGGTTCACGTCACACCAGCAGACACAGCATGTGTTTGCTGCAGCATCCTCACGGAGTACATGCGAGTAACCGACGTATAGTTAAACATCCCCGAATGACCGCTCGGAGAGGCGCAAACCGACAGGGGCTGTATGGGTATAGCACTGCCCGCCCCAGGTCCCGTCTCGCCCGCCCGCCCGCCCGCCCGCCCGCCCGCCCGGCGGGGTGGGGTGGGTTGGGGTGGGGTGGCGCACGCCGGCGCTGGTCGTTCACCCTCGCCGTCGGCGCCGTCGGTGCTGGCTGGCACTGTGCCGGGGCCGACGCGTCGGTAGCGGCGCCGAGACGCCGAGATTGCCGCCGACTGGGCCGCCCGGAACGGCGGACCCCGGGCAAAGGCAGCCGTTTGTGTCAGGCTGGACCCAGGGCGAAGGCTGCCGTTTGTGTCAGGCTGGACCCAGGGCGAAGGCCGCCGTTTGTGTCGGGCTGGACCCCGGGCGAAGGCTGCCGTTTGGGTCAGGTTGGACCCCGGGTGAAGGCTGCCGTTTGGGTCAGGTTGGACCCCGGGCGAAGGCTGCCGTTTGGGTCAGGTTGGGTGTTGCTGAGTGCTTGTGCGAGGACCATGCATGCGAATTATAAATTGTTTTATGACCTCTTCCTCGCATTAAATTTAGATAGTTCAAAAAAGGTGTATTAATATTCCGATCACAGATCTTCATCAGAAAAGGTAAAACACCAGAAGAGAAGGTTGCTTTTTCTGATGAAGATCTATTATCGAAATATTAATAGACCTTTTTTGGAACTATTGAATTTCAATTCGAGGAAGAGGTCATAAATCATTCCTAATTTGAGTGAAATCCAGTTGTAAATGAGCGTTAGAAGTTAGGAGTGAGTGTTATTAAGTTGAAAAATGCGAAAACTTATGATGACATGTATTTAAGGCATGTAGGGGGGATACAAAGGTGAGGTGAGGGAAAGAAGTTGGAGAGAAGGGACTTAAAGTCGGCTATTAAGTGTATGCCATTAATTATCAGGACAAACCTTCGAGTAAATGTAAAATCTGAATAAAATATCCATAAACCGGTTGCGAATTTATGAATACTTATACATGCATCTGCAAATGCTAACACTAAACTACAAGCCCTTAGACCTATTGTCATCATTAGTATTCGACAACGCAGAGCTCACTGAAAGTACTCAAACTCTGGACAAAAATCGAACTAAATCGTGCTAAATGCAAACCAAATAACTTGAATCAACGCGGACCGGAGGTTCCTGCATGCTTTAGTGTAAAACTCACTCGCGTTGAACAGGAGCACAGCACATACGACCATCAGAGTATATCATATCATATAAGAGTTTATGCATATATATATATATATATATCTATATATATATAATTATGTATATAATATCATCAGAGGAAACATCGGACTATTCAACTACATACACATCGGACGAGCGGCGAAACCATCGGACCAACAGAAAAACCGTCATATCATCAAAGGAACCATTTATTATCGCAGGTCATATTAAACCAACGGACGACAAAGCTCATCGGCAAAACAGGCAGACAGATCGGCAATTGACGTCGTTTTCCCACGGGCATCTGATCACCTCGTCAACCCTTCTGCCATGCTCGGTCGCTGCCAAGACGGGGACGGTGGTCCCGACCGCCTGACTCAGCGATAGTGGGAAAAAACAGCATCAAGTCAACAGACGCGGCTCGAGGGCGCAATAACAACAACACGGGAGGCGTGGCGAGCTGATCTCCAGACGCTGCGAGGGTCGAGGACCTCGGGCCGCGCCGCAGTCTCCAGACGGGTTCAGAGAGCACCAGACAGCACGGCGCTCCTACAGGGACCACAGACGGCTCTGTGCACAACGCACACTGCACAGTGCATAGTGCACACACTCCGGCTCTGGAAGGATGGAGGGAGGTGACTTCGGATTGCGGTGCAAAGTGGTTCGCTATGCCACATGTCAGTCGGTAGGATTGAATTCCGATTCCTAGCAAATGTTCAATGAAAGTTTATGGGTGTTTTATGCGTCAGAAGCGCTGAAACCGCCTCGAATACTATTGGATCCGCGTGAATGACATGCCGTTCTATGATTCGTTCAAGTTATCGTGATATCTTTTCTCGCGCTCCGATTTTCAAGTTCGTGATACCCGCTGATGCAAAAATTTAAACGTCCGTCACTGAAAAATGCTTCCATTTAAAAATCAACCGACTTAACCATCACTTTTCTTCCAGCATCCCCTCACGCCATGCGCTTACCGTTAGCATTTCCCACGCCAGGAGACACGACGCTTCCTCTGTTTGTGCGACCCTTCTTCACCCTACACCAGCCGCCCACAGTGGCAGTTCGGGCCGCCGCCATCGGAGGGAGATCTCCGGCCAAGTGACGTCATGTCGTTTGTGAGTAAGACCCTGCGGTCGGGGTTGGTCGGGGTTGGTGACACCGTGGGCGTCCGCAGTGCCGCGCGTACTGCTCGATCCGGTTAGCCGTTGACCGCTGAACTCGGGTTGAAGACCGCGCGCCTCAGCCAGTTTACCTCCAAAGTTCATAGTCTCAAGAATCGGGAATGACACTCGCGTTTTTCACCAACGTAAATCTCAAGGCTATAAATCGCTGGCTTTGCTGATCAGATATGCTGGACGACGTGGCGCTACCTGCTTTCGACGGCAGCGTTTGCAGCCTCATGGCTCGTTGACTTCGCGAGACAAGCCATTCAACCCGTCTGACAGCTTTTCTCAGCACACAGAGCGACCAGTTTTCGTAAACCAGTGACCTCTCTATCTCGCCAGAGCCTTCAGCTGCGCCTTGGAGCATGCAGGGCAGCGTAAATTAAACCCCATCTTCTCCGTCGTTCCATCAGGAGATAACCAGTCCTGGCGTCAGATGCAGGCGCGATGACAGCCAGTGAGAGTTTGCGGTGGCGGACCCTCCTCTTCCCCTGCGGGCGGCGGATTACCGCCAGGAGCCCCCGACCGCAAGTGACCCTGAACCTGCAGAAGGGGCGGCTGAACGGGGAGTCATGGCCATCCGGTGAGCAGGGAAGGACACCGCCACTGGCTCCTGGAGGCAGGACGTGACCGATCTTGAACCCAGTCACTGGAACAGCGACCTTGAACTTGCAGAGCCAGACGGGACACACGTCAGGGTGTCAACGGGCTGTCACAGCAGATTGAGGCGCAACATCTGTCAAATGCTGATGTCATTTTTGTGCATTTTCGAAGAAATCGAAAGGAAGGGCTGTTGTTAAAATAAATAATAAGCATAAGGTGAATTGGGTTCCGACAATAAAACATCGAGGATTTCCCGTTTCTTGAAGGTGTTCTGTGTATTTGTTTCCTGATTTTGACACTTCATACATCCTTGAACTTTGTTTTTCGATAACCGCATCAAAGGGAATGTAAGGAGGTTTTCAACTTTATTGGAATTAACAATGGTTTCCGACACAAGAGGATAAATAATATACAAAACTTAAAGGGAATGTAAGGGTTTTGAAAATGTCGGATATAATTTTATGCCAGGGTGCATTTCGAAGCTTCTTATTCATGGTTCATTAAAAAAACTAATTCTGTAGTTTAATAAAGCTGGAATCAGAACAATAATGTTGTAATTACTTGTAAAACGCCACTGATTTACACATCACTATGTATTTGTTTGCCCCATCTCTAATCAAGGATTCATTAATTGGGCGCTCGAGTCGTACATGGCAAAAAAGGCCACGATAAGAAATGCCATGATCATTAGAAAATGTATGTTGGGTCTAAAAATAAGCAACAGCACAGCAATAATCAACTTGCAACATGACATCGTAACGACCAACGTCGATAATTTTTCCATTTTCCTTTTTTTAAGAGGAGAACAAAGCTTCACTGCCCCCTCCCCCCCCCCCACACTTTTCGTGACGTTCTTACGCCAATGTCCTCTTGATATCATCAACCCACGAATCAACCTACCTCGCGGCCCCGACCGGAAAGTGAGTTTGCTCCGACTGAGCGCGGTTGACAGTGACCTCGCGCCGAAGAGGACCCAGAACTCTCATCAGAAGAGGACTCTCATCTGACCCAGAACCGGGGAGAAATCGTCAGCTCGGCGTCGACAACACTGCTGCCCGCTCCCGTATCGGTCCGGTGCCACTCCACGTCAGGAGAAACCCAACGTGCAGCATGCCATGCCAGAGAAACTGCACTCATGCAAAGCGTTCGGCGTTGCGGCGGGTCACAGGCCGCCGGCCGAACCCCGATACGTACTGACATGTCGGGAGACATGTCTCCCCGATATGTCGGGAGACATGCGACCGGTGCGGTAACTAGAGAAGGAAGTGACGGGTAGATGTTGATGGGTTTGGGTTGCATCGATGTCGCATGTGGCGGCGTTTGTTGTATAGGGACTGCGCGAACTGGTCCAGGATTGGAGTGACGTCGTCGACAAGGGTGTAGGGTACACGCTGTGGTACGTTGCCATGCTACCATTCATGTTCGTCGAATTCGCTACCACGGCGGCGGCAGGCGGCGGGCGGCAGGCGGCGGGCGGTAGCGGCGGTAGCGGCGGCGGGCGA
>JARFNZ010132662.1:0-11118 GCA_031763405.1 Balanus nubilus
CCCCCCCCCCCCCCCCCCAGTTAAAATCTCTTACAGGAGGCCCTGCTTGGCTGAGTTTCCTATTCATTCGACAGCGCCATAAACAACCTGCTTTCCAAACAACAGCCGGTGCAAAGACTTTGAACCGCCACCGCCTTGAAGCGGGCTCGTGGAAGATGCTCATCCTAGTTACCGTTCTTCTCCTTACCAGAGCACTGCTGACCGGGTCGATGGCGAACATAGAATAGAGGCTGATGACTTGGAGGGGCAGCCAGCAGAGAACAAACACCAACATCACCAGTGCCACCATTTTCACCACCTGGGGATGTAGTAGGGAGCGTCAGACATGTGGGTGAGCCGTCACCAACATCACCAACGCCGCCATTTTCACCAACTTGGGATGCAGTAGGGAGATTGTCAACCGTGCAGATGAGCGGGAACTTTCATCACGAACATTACAACGCCCGTCGCATGTAAAAGGTGGAGCGGAAACATGGACTATGCCACATGGGGATATAAATATTATGCATAATTTACTGCTGCCAGGATATCTCAGTTCACGTCCGGCATACAAAGAGAAGGCTAAGTTATGAACAAATATAAATAGTTATATACTTAACCCGCGTCTCGCCGGCACTCGATTTTCCACAACCTCCTCGACCTCTATGGGACGTAGAGAAAAAACGTTCGGAAGCTCGTAACAAAATCGAAATCACGTCCGTCATTTTTTACTCGGGTCAATATTGCGGCCAGCAGAGGTCATGAAAGGTGCAATTTTTAAGATTAGGCCATTTTCAGGAATTCTTTACATTATCTCGAGAACTATGTTAGTAAGGAAGAAATATGAGAAAAAAACAGTAGAAAGCCCTTGAAACATTCTTTCGCCACATATTTAACCTCAGTTCAATAGTTAAGGTCCCAGGGGACCAGGGATCATAAATCTGAAATTTTTGTTCTCGAAGAAAATAGTTTTTAATACCTTTTGACCTAAAAAGCTAGGATAATAAGTTTAGCACCATTGTGTTTTCCCGTCACGGTGCTTCGAATCATATGTCTGGTGGCCTTGAAAAGTCAACTTCAAAATTTGACCTCAGGTCAAGGTCACGTGTTAACCCAAACTGGTCACGTTGCCTGTCAGTCAATGTGCCTTGATGAGACGAACACATTGGTGCCTTCCGTACATTTCTAGCTCATCTCTATAAAAAAAATCGTCGAAAAGCGTAAGTGACCTCAGATGACCTCCACAGGGGTCACTGATCAAAACATACTTCTGTCATTAATAATGGCTTACATGACATGATACTGGATTGGGAAGCCCATTGCCATTGCCATTGCCATTGGACAGCCCATTGCCATTGCCATTTACATTGGACAGCCCATTGCCATTGCCATTTACATTGGACAGCCCATTGCCATTGTCATTTACATTGGACAGCCCATTGCCCATGGTGCCGACAAAATCCCACTATGGCCCCATTTGGGCGTGTTGGCTCGCACCCACCTTGGCCCCACCTGGGTTTCCCACATGGGGTCCAACAAGTCGCCCGCCTTTACCCCATATGGACCCCGTGTTGCTTTACTGGATGGGTTGATGATGGGGCCAAGATGGGTCCCAGATGGGTCCCAGGTGGGTCCCAGGTGGCCTTACCCACATTGGCCCACTATTTTCCGGGGTACTTGCCCACCCGGGCCCCACTTAGGCTTAACATTGGGCAGCCCATTGCCCATATTTGCCCATGTGGCCATCAAAATACCACTAGGGCCCACTGGTATGTGTCGGCTGGGTGGCTTATAATGGGTAGGTAACGAAATTCATCTGACCTGAGGCCACCGATGTAAAAATATCGACATATCGACATTGCCAAGATACTCTTAACCCAAAGATACTCTTAACTCAAGATACTCTTAACTCGTTGACTCCGGCCCTTTTCTTCAGCTGGCCTCTCTTCTTGAAACTGCCGTCGCAGACACTTAATATGAACAACCAACTGCGTGGCCGGAGCTACTCGTCTCATTACGGCCTGGCCATGACCGACTTATTGCGATCACCCGACTCGAACGCGTGGTATCTAACGCGTTCACCTGACCCAGCGACATTCCATTCATCGCCGGCATGCACAGGCCCTATAAATCTTCGAGGTCGTGCATCTGTTTGAGCTAGGTTTTGCGGTAGGCCACACTCAGAATCGCACGATGGACATAACCTAACTTTTTCCGGGCTGGGGAGCTAAAGTTGTCCGAAGTGGGCCGAACATCCACCTTCGGTTTTCGAACCAGCCCCGGAGAACGAAACTGAGGCTCATCGGGCTCAGGACGACACAGCAACTTCGTCCTCGGGATGCTCTACCGGCAATCCACAGTGTAGGTGGTCCGGGCCCTTCTGACCCGCCTACCTCGCCCGCCAATCTTCTGGGTTACCCCAGGCTGAGCACAGCGAGGTCTAACGTCCTCCTAGCTCACTGGTATGAGGGGCCGAATTAATTATGCCATTCTGGCACCCTCCCTCATCCAGGTTCGTGAGGTGACAAATTAATTGTCATTCTGGCACCCTAACTTACTCATCTATTGCTACCAAGCAGAGCAACTCCTCTGGTCTGTCCCGTAACCCACCACAGTGGCTCCTCTAGGTCTCCCTAGGGCCAGCCATTCATTTCGCGACTTACTGCACGTGATACATCTCTAACACTAGCTTTACGAGCAACCATCCGGAGCAATTGAGCTAACGCGATTCCCTGGACCCTCATAACTAACATAGCGCATGAACGACATTTCCTCCCAATCATCATAATCGTTTATGTCCTTTAGTCCGATGAAGCTAAGGTCTAAATTCATTTTTCCCTATCCATCCCTGTTCGATTTTACTGGCTCACACCTCTTTCCTTTAACACGCGCTCTGGAGGGGGTCTCAGAATTCAGCGCCCTGGGGGGGGACAGAATCTCCCCTCCCCCCCCCCCACGATCTCAGCTCCTATAAGAGAACAATGAAATTTGGAGGGTGGCAGCGGGCGTTGGGGAACTCCTTAGTGTGCAATTTTTATGACTCTACATAGGTCAATATTTTAAAGGTCAAATGAGGTCAAATTTGCAAAACTTTCTCAAAATCGGGCCTAAAAACCCGACCTTCATATTTTTCTATCTAGCTCAAAAACTATGATAGCTAGGAAGAAAAGCAAAAAAAAACATTCGAAATATCTTGAAATTCCTTATCGCAATATTGTCATCAAATTTGACCTCGGTCAATAGTTTAGGCTGCATAGGTCATCAAAGGTCAATGACCGCTTTTCAGGGAAAATGTTTTTCGCGAATAACTTTTGATCTAAAAAGAATAGGACAATCATTTTGGCACCATCGTTTTCTTTCGTCAAGGCGCTTCGACGCATATACATGGTGACCTTTCAAGGTCAACTTCAAAATTTGACCTCCGGTCTAGCTGAGAGTCTCTCATCAAAAGCGCATTTATATAGTTGTTACCATGGCTACCATGTTGTTTGTTTACATCACATCATATAATTAGTCAGGTCAGTTTGTTGCCTGCCTGCATTGAATAAACACCCGGAAATGTAATGTGTTTCATAAATGCCGCTCAGCTATTAATGACCTCTCAGCTTTCACAACTCTTAATCATCTCTAATCTAAATCACTCTCACCTTAATCATGCCGATAATTGACCTAACCCAGGTGGAAGTCTGGTGGATTCGGACACTGGTTGATTGCAAATATTTTGATTCATTTCGAAATTATGCTCTTACACTGCATCTGTCTGTAGTGGAGGACATCTAAACAAGTTGCGTTTTGATTCCTACTTTCATTTCTATCACTGCCAGTTCGTGATTAGGTAGGTATGCATCTAATGAGGGTGTCTTCGTCGTCAGCAAGTCAGGATAGCCGGAGTATTTCACACTGCATGCACTAGGTGAAACACCGATTGGAGGTTACGGTGAGTTGTGTCGTGTATTGTTCAAAACGCTCCCTTTCAATTTTCTCAATATTTTCCAAACTTCATTAAAACGTATTATGTATAAAAGGCATATCAACTGCAAATCTTTGGAATTGCAAGCAACAACCGCCGTCGGACCATTCTAACGTCCCAACTTCCCTGCCACGTCACAACTTTCCCTGCAAGTGCCTGATTTATTAATGAATTCCTTTTCAAATAAAAATAAGGTAAGAATTCCGATACCAAGTCAAGGCAGACATGCACCAAAATTTTCAAATAATATTAACTTTTCGATGGTGCTTACATCCTACAACGTGCAACAGGTCAATTCTGCTAGCTTTGTTCAATCCTCCATGTTAACGATGGACTATTCCCTTCAACAAGCCATGATGAATAAAGCATAAGGACAGGCGTGAAGCTTAAATATCCTTGTGATCCGATGGGGACTTCTGAGCATTTCAGTATCGACCTTCCGCGCGTGAAATATTGGTTGTCTACACGACAAGTTAATCAGCGGAATTAGCTCAAACAATGAGTAGAAGTCCTCTCATTTGTATAATGACACCGGGACTGGATATTTTAATTCTGAGAAGTGCGGTAATACCAGTCTCCACGCCGATCAAAGACCTTCTTACCCATTTATCGATACGGGTACATAAAAATTGCCTTCGTATAACAGTCAGTAGGAAACGTTCATTATCCCACGACGATATCTGTCTTTGCCATTGAGGCACGAGCTGATAATTTGTTTAATCGACAGTCACATAACTAGAAATGTTATCGACATATGGAGATCTTTATATATTCAAAGACGAGTCCGATGATTAAAGTTCATCGTGGACGAGACGCGGAGCGTCGAGTCCTTGACGAATTCTCATCATTGGAAGAGCCCATGAATGAATTTATCGTGCAACTCAATTACGGAGTTAATTTTTCGACTGTTCCAATGTATCGACCATGGCGAAATAAGCATCTAATGGTTCAATGAGGTTAATTTACTTTGAGGTCAATTAACTGTTCATGATGACATCCAAGAAAACACGACGAGATTTGGTTACTGGCAGTTACGTATGATTATGTGGCTCTATGTAACATGGCATTTCATTTGCATGATAACGGTTTGATAAACCCCTTCTCTGATAATTTTTGCTATGCTTTCCATATAGCGTGGTGGCGCAGGGTAAAATAATTACACCACTAACGAGTATAAAGACGCGTTAAACTTTGCCTCGGCTCGTCAATTAATTGCATATTTATACTTGCTCGTGGTGTAATATGTATTACAATACGAGCGATTAAAAATTTGCAGTTACTCGACGAGGCGAAGCCGGGTCGATTGACGCATGTTTATACTCGCGAGTGGTGTAATTATTTTATCCAGTGTCGCCACGCCACATCGAAAAGCACAGGAAGACTTCGCAGCCGCAGTTACTCAAATTGATAATCAGTAATCACCATATGTCGTTCAAATATCCATTTTGCTAATGGTCGGTTAATACATTCCCGCCTGGGGCTGGAAAATTCAATGATCTCACCGAGTTGTCTATATTAAAAATACCGAGGACCGTAAGTGCTCAGGTATTTTCCACAAAAATGACGAGGCGAGATTATTGAATTGCCAGACCAAAGGAAGGAACATATTTCCAATGCATGTTATTTATGTCGTATGACGTTTTATGTATAGACACATTTAGCATGGGGAGGGACAACATGTTTTGCCACACGTTTTGAAAGCATTCAATATTGTTTCTTCCATACCATATGCAATCATGCGTGGTATAATTCACGTGTTATTTTAATGGACGGGTTTCTCTATATGCACTGCTGCATATATAGAAAATAAACTTCTTCCACACGTGCCTTGATGGCAAAAGCATATATTGGAGTGGGATAAAACAGTTATTCCCATCGCTTACTAAAAATAGTTGTACTTCAAATATAAAAAAAAAATTGCTTCGCATTTTTATTTTGCTGCATGTAAGATACTTGCCTATTATTTTAATAGGAGACTTCAAGTCTCATCATAGATGAATTTCTTTTCTATTGTGAAGTGAACTCCTTGTAATATGTGCCCCATTATGCGATATATTTACCTGCAATAAGCTCAGGGGCCTCCCTGGTCGGTGCTATCACCTGAATACCACCGAGCTGACCCGGACACATGGAGGTCATAAGCCCCGCGTTTCTCTAATGCAAAGTTCATACTGGGAGTGGCGGACCCTAAAAGGCAGCTGCACTCACAAAAACGCAGCAAACGTCCCAGGTGCTAACTCCTTCCCCAGTGGTAAATTTTTCAAATCCACTCATGCATGGGGTGTCATCGTTGCGGGTTGCGCTATCTACACATACGCCAGACACCTGTGTGGTGTGTCGGTACCGTTCACCATTGTACCGTGAACTACATACCCACAGCAGAGGGGTTTAATGACGCCTGGCCTCTGTCTTGATGTCTAATACACATGTGGAATGCGTCCGTTCAGCACCAGCCATGAGATTTGAAATATACAATGACGTGAAACTATAGTTTATGGAATGTTTCAAGAGAGCAAGGGCTGCAAGACGGGGTTTCATGGCTACAGCTTAGTAAAACGTAATTATTATAGGCGGTATAAGCTATCAGCCACGATTGTCTCACGTTTCTCTGGTGGTCACGGTTGGGTTTTTTCCGTTGCAAATTCCGTTGCAATTGATTAATCGAGCAAAAGTAGTAGGAAACATTGACACACCTTGCATCGGTCAGGGGCAAATGAAGTCCCGCGATACACATGGCTGATAAGTAAATTGACACCTCGTGCGTAGGTAGTTTGACATATCGACACCCCATGCAACGGTGATTATGACACCTCTCACAGTGGTGTAGGGAGTCCCGCGATACACACGGCTGATAAGTTATTTGGCACCTCGTGCATGAGTAGTGCGTCACATCGACACCCCATGCAGCGGCGATCACGGGGTGTTCCTATTACACCTCCCTGGGTGCTAAACAAAACACGCGTCTAGCAACGTATTTTAGGTTCTGTAAGTATTACACCGTTGAGATGTGTTAACACAGCGCTCATGTGTTTTTTTTATTGTGAGTGTGCCACCTGTCACTTTCACTGACACCGGCCCGACGGATCGAAGTCGAATTTGGTTTGTCAAGTTTGAATTGAAATTTGTATTTGCCAAGCATTTGAAGTTATCAGTGTTGGTTTCGATCTGTCAGGCTGACGTGTCCGGTAAAGGGACGATGGCAGATGGTCAGCTGGCATCTCCGGCGTCCACCACTCCCAGTGTGAACTTGGCCAACACCGAGCCGCCTCCTGGCAGGCACGGCACGATCCAGCCCAGGAGTTGGCTCTTCCGCGAGGTTAGACGGCCATCTATTAAATTAGACCAACTTTTGTTAAGTGCAGAATAACGCGTCCATCTTATCTATGAGTTTACCAGCCCCCAGGTCCCGCTCTAAGCAGACCCTGACCTTTGAGCTCGGTACTCGGCTCGCACCTGCTATGGTCCTCCGAGGTCTGTAGATCACCCTTTAACACTGCGGACGGCATCACCGATCGAGGCGTGCAGCTGAGTAGTCAGCTCAACGTTTGTGTGGGTGTTTACTCGTTTCAATATCCACCGAGTCCAAAAATTATGAAACAGCAACGACCCATCAACTATTCCCGTGTTTCCCCACGCTACCTCATTACCTTGGCTGTTTTATAATGCGATCACCCTAAACCTAAACTTTTTGCGTTTTTCTATTATTTGTCAACGCTCGAGCTACTTACTTACTCTATTACTACTTACTACATACTATTACTACTATTACTATTACTATTATCATTACTATTATTATTACTATTACTTTATTACTACTTACTATTACTGCTACTTACTTACTTACTTACTACTTACTTACTCACGTACTATTTCCAAACACATATTCCATTTTGTACCACACAATACCAGTATTCTCGTTGGCCTCGGTAAGCTTTGTCAGAGCCGAGAACCACTTCCCTCCCTCTTCGGAACTTTCTCTCAGCACCGGCACATTTTCCCGGGCGCCGAGAGCTCGTCTTCTAACGGTATTGAATGGGACAGGTAGTGTCTCCAATCGCCACCAAGAACAGTGTTTGTGTGTTTTCTCTCGTCCCTGGCTAATTCTCCCACGGGAGACTAAGGGACCGACACGGCGACAAAACTTCCCTCTCCGAGCCGCACGGAAACAATGTTTCTAATTCTATCACGTTTTGAAAGATCTGATTCTGGAAACTGAGAGAATGTTTCTATAACTGTGCCGTTTTGAAAGGTGTGATTTAGGAACATGCCGGTGTTATTTTTGACGTACCCAGAGCCAGCAGTGTCCATGCATTGGTAGAACTTGATTGGATTTCAGGTCCGGTGCCATGATCGCATGAATGGGGCTGATTGAACCCGGCTTCTGCAATTGGATTCTTTTCAGATATTGCAGATGTAATCAAGTGCCTCATTTGTTGGACACATAGCGGCCGCTGATGTGGGTCCGCCACTGTCACCGGTCATAGTCAATGTCATCTGGAAGGTTGCCCACTGCTCAGGCGGATGTAGGGCCTTTGTAACGCTATGTACATAGTCTGCGCCCCCGCGTATTCGATATTTTACCTACATACGCCGTGTAAAACACCATAAAACGCCGCCAAACTTATGTACATACGCCATTTTGTCAAAAGTAAAAGAAAGACAATCGAAACGTTGAACATAATTATTCAGGTCAAAGCTCTTACAACTTATATGATGGACTGGCCTGTGTGGTGTGGCCGGTGTTGGCTGGAATATGATGGACTGGCCTGTGTGGTGTATGCTGCAATCCAAACTTCTTGGCTCCATGCTCTCTCGGTAGGCGGTCGCCACCGTCAATAGACACCAATGGTCGCCACCGTCAGGCGGCAGAGACACGACAAACCTGCCGGAAATAAGGACATTGTATCACCAAGGACATTGTGGCACCAAGGACCTTGTGTCACCAAGGACATTGTGTCACCAAAGTATGTCATTTGGCTCAACCTCGGACTGATAAAACAGTTGTAATTTCTGTACGCAATGGTCAACGTCATGCAGTTTTTTTAAAACAAAAATTCAACAACTTTTGAAGTTCAGTCAGTATCTATGATTGAAATAACCTACTGAAATAACCTAATAAAAAACCTAGCTCCAGAAACCGGAAGAAGTTGAATTCTACATATCTGACATCTGATAGCCACGGGAATATTCGTTGCATGTATTCTATGTATGTTATTGTTGTCGACCGCAGGCCAACATGGCAACACACTATAATTCGCGACACATATTAAACACACATCGTTGCCACATTGTCAGATCGTTGAATACTCTAATACCTTGTCATTGCCTTCAAATGAGCGTGCCTGTCTGTTCAGAGTGTGCGTTACGTGTTCGCCAGGTGATAATCCTCGCCGTACGTGTGTGTTGCGGGTTACATTCCGTCGCTTAAAGGGGCCATTTCCGCGAGCTGCAGCAGCTAGACAAACGGCGGCGCCGCACGACCAAACAGCTCCTGACCCAGCTCTAACGACCAAACAGCTCCTGACCCAGCTCTAACGACCAAACAGCTCCTGACTCAGCTCTAACGACCAAACAGCTCCTGACCCAGCCCTGACAACCAAACAGCTCCTGACCCAGCCCTGACGACCAAACAGCTCCTGACCCAGCTCTCACGAACTTCGGCTCCTGTTTCCTCCGGTCACATGGTGCAGGGAATAAGGAGGGTGTACACTTACAGTGCTGTAGCGCTGCTGCAATGGAGATGACTTAGTGAATGATATAGAGTCAAATAATACTAAACTCGCAAAACAAGTGAACTTGTAAAGTGTGAACAGTCATCAACAGTGACATGAATATCGTTTCCTCACAGCAGAATGGTAACATGCTCTGGTGCCGCACACAAAGCAATAACCTAAATTAGGAGAAAACAACCCTGGTTAAGCCCATGGGCCCGCCATGGGCTCTGTCTGTGCTGGACGGGAAATGTAGGCCAATGTCCACCACCCTGCACATCAATATCCACCTGTTATGACCACTGTACCCACAATAATGACGAGCCATATAGGCACTGTCACCGTTTAGCGTCGGCCGTCAGTAATCGATCACCTCTGACCTCACCCATCCCGGTAAACAAAACCGGCACCGTTTACCTGCGGTGTGGTGACGAACACACACCACTGTTGATGTCTCACAGCACAGCACCTGGCTTGAGGTTTATATGTATGGGAAAGATAACATAATAACAAGTTCAACACCGTGGCATCACAATCACTTACCTGGATATGTAGAGCCTATATGTAAATAGGCATTTTTTCTAGTATTACTGAGTTTGTGGTGTATTTTGGAAGGAATTGGGTATAGACAGCTATTTTAAATTTTGTACAATCAGTTAAACTATCAGTTGTATACATTTTCCATTTAATTCAGTTTTTCGCTCGTGAGAGATCTCACCTGCGATAGCGCATAATACAGCGTTTCAATCGTCGCTTTTAACACAGGATGCCTGCACGTGTTGAAGTACAAGTGTATATCTATATGTCGTATATGCTGTATATATGTATATGTCGTACATGTATATGTGTCGTGAATATGTACTAGTGAACATGTCGTTAACATGTCAATAAACAATTATGAAAAAAACACAGGGTGCTTCTCCTGATGGTATCCACTGTCAAGTTGTTATGCAATCATGCAATGCAACCTCTCTATCACATTCCTCAACTCCTTCAGATAATATAACTTCTAATGGCGAGGAAATCGCCCCTGCCAGAATGTGTCAAACTCAGTTGCTGCGTTGCGCAGAGGGTTAACCCGCGTCACGCTGGGGTATTCAGCAGAACAGGGGAGGGGGGGGGGCAGATTCTACCCCCTGTCTAACTCCCGAACCAATAGCCGTAGCGAGTTGCACGAGGCGGCGATCAAAAGCTCTCAACGAGAAGATTCTAAAGTATGCTTAATTTTTTTAAAGGTCAAGGTCAAAGGTCAAGGTGAGGTCAAAGGTCAAAATCACGTGATTCCGGATTACTGGATGTAGAGACAATTTTATCAAGAGCAGCGCGGCCAAACTCAGCCAAAACACTTCCAATAAAGAGGAGAAGGTACTGATGGAGTATAACTCTCATATTAAGCACAGGTCAAGGTCAAGCTGAGGTCACGAAAGGTCACCATATGCAAAAGTCATGTGCAAATCG
>JARFNZ010132673.1:0-11117 GCA_031763405.1 Balanus nubilus
CTTCAAACTTTTTTCGAGGTTGGGTCACGTGACCTGACCTGGTGACCTGACCTTAGATGACCTGGCGTTAAAACTTTTACACATTGTGCGCAATCGATGCCCAAACAGGTGTGCAAAAAACGGTGTCGCTGCGCGCCGCCGTTTTTTGGCTGTTGTCGAAAAACGTGTCTAAACACCCCCCGGCACGGCGCGGGTTAATGGAAGAGCTCCGGTTAGCTAACTAACAAGTGTTTAACAAGCGCTCTGATGGGGGATGGGGCACGGCACGGCACGGCACGACACGGCACGGCACGGCACGGCACGGCACATCACGGCATGGCACGGCACGGCACGGCACGGTACCGCACGACACGGCACGGGACAGCCAGACGGGATAGCCACACGGGACGCCTGTAATGCCAGTGTGTCAATAGACTGTTGGAATGCCAAGGTGGCAAAGGCGCTGAAGGTAATGCCAAGAGAAATAATCTAAACTCACATAATGACGATGAAGATACTTGCTTTGACAACCTTGGCTGGAAGGTGCATTTTGGCCTCCAACTTTATCCATGAAGCCAGCATGTTTTTCCACCAATGGCGGACGGGGCAAGGACGAGGTGGGGACAGTCTGGGGAATCACCATCGGCGCCGACCAAACAGCCTATGGTCTCGTAACGATTTCAAAACTGAAAGGTTGCAAGAGTGCGAATATTGCATTATTGACCTTCGTCAACATCAGAAGCATAGTAATCATATAGTCTTTCAGGAACTTCCTTGATACATAACCGTGCTGCAATTATATTCAAAGTTCAACTCTCTTCAGATAAATCACAATTTTCCCCAAAAAGACAAAAGCAAACAATCGCGTAATAGCATTTCCATATATTGCATACATTACAATACGTTGATGTTGTTTTGTTTGTTGTTCGTCCCTTAAGACTGCGTTGCGTCTTTATACCGGTGCGTTGCTATATTGTGTGGGCCGTAGAGGGATAGAGGGGTGCACGGCCCACATGCACCCCTCACTGAGGGGTGCACGTCACCCCCGCTGAGGTGACGGACAACAATAAAACAACAACAAGGGCAGTGTCGAGCACAGCTGTAACAATTGTAGTGTGCCAATGCACGCAAACAACCAAGAGCCATCCCGGGCAACCGCCACATAGGAATCTCCGGGATGACCCCGCCCCTCCCCCACCGCCCTTGTGTGAAATATCTCGCTTTGTTCCCCCCACCCCTTCCCGGTTCAGCTGAATTATTGATTAACAATGCGTTGTTGTTGTTTTGTTCGTTGTCAGTCCATGAAGACTGCGTTGCGTCTCTACACCGGCGCGCTGCGATATTGTGTGGGCCGTGCAGCCCTCTACCTCTCTACGGCCCACACAATATCACAACGTACCGGTATATAGACGCAACGCAGTTTTAACGGACGGACAACAACAAAACAACAAGGGCAGTGGTAAGCGCAACAACTGTAACAATTGTAGCGTAACAACGCACGCACACAACCAACAGCCACCCCGGGCAACCGCCACATAGAAGGCTCCGGGTCCGCGAGATGCGGCGGGATAGGTCCCAAAATTATTGGGACTATGTCCGGCAGGATCTCGCGGACGAACGCCACGAAACGCGCTATTTGCGACGAGAGGTATTCCGCGCTTTCGGACGCGTCGTCCTTTAGCTCCGGGGGAGCTGCACCGGCCGAGCTGAAGGTGGCCGGTACCGGGGCTGACGCCCTCTCCAACAGGGCATTGCCGCCAATCCAAATGGCGACAATGCCCGGGTGGAGTTGGGTCAGCCCCGACACCGAACACTTCATCTGGACCCAGTCGTCCGGTTGAAGGCCGGTGCGTCCCCCCACTACCCCCTTCACCCCCTCGATCACTTTTACACCCACTTTCAGTGCCAGCCAATGAGTTTTGATGACTTCAAGGGCACTAAATTTGTGGGCGCGGGCGTGGGAGGCGCCCACAACCACCATACGGTGGTTATAGGTGAATGCCCCCAAGCCCACGCCCACCATGGCCCCCCTTCCTTGCTTTTGTTGCCAACGCCAAGCCTGAAAAAAAAAACGTTAACGGTCATTAATATCTGATCAAAAGCAATGATCATATAACGCCACGCTAACCGCCCTCATTTCAATGATGTAATGAGGGCGGTTGGCGTAGGAGGTTCGGGGACGGGGGCAAGGAGGTGGGGGAAGGGGGTTGGGGATGAGGATGAGGTGGGGGATGGGGAGGAGGTGGGGGATGGGGAGGACGGGGAGGGGGTAAAATTGCGGGGGAGGGGCGGGAGACATTGCTAAGTCGCCAAGTTAAATATCAATAAGGACAACATAAGTATAACAATAAGGAATGGCAAGGGGCTTTGGGACGGTGGAGAGAGGACCCGAGTGGAGGGGAAGGTATGGGCGGGGGGTGGGGGGCTGGGGCGGGGTGGCTAGGGGGATCTGGTAACATGACTAGTAGGGTGTCACTCGGATACTTTCTCTCCCATATCACACTCTTCCACCGATTTTATCATGCGCAGCATGCGTGGAAGCAATAATGTGCATTCTCTCCTATTTTTTGTCTCTATCCTGCGCCGAGCATTCAAAGTTTCTCCTATTCTCAAACATAGAAGACTCTAGCGCCCCCACCGGCCGTTGGTGGAACTACGTCAGCTGTCGATGTTCATGATCCTAAACGCTCATTCAGGAAGAGAATAACTCACTGAAATGCACGTTTACATATTTCAAAAAATAATATTATCTTTCTGCAAGGCATATAAAGTCTTTTATATGCCTAAGACAAAATATTTGCAAGAACCTATTCAGATGTAAAAACCAGGATAGTATGAGAATTCATACAAGCATTGGAAATACTGAAGTAGGGATGCAGTTGCATATTAAGTTGGAAGTGGGAGGGCCTTGGCTTGGCCCATGAACCAGCCGACTTTGACGAGGAAGTTGATGAAATATTGAACCTAGGGAAGGCAGTGAGGTAATCCTGGGAAGATGTCTATAGTTTGAAGGAATGTAATGGAACTTTTGACAATCTTTTACCATTCAGCCACTCTTACTTTTTGAAGCTATACATCCCTGTGCTTAAGTCACTTGGTGTCAAAGCAAATGCAAGACAATGCACAGATAGTGCAATAGTGTCTGCGGAACTTAATATCAAGATTGGGTTTTTGCCTGGCACTTATGCAAAGAAAGTAAAATGTTCATGATAATATACCTATTACTTTTTAGGTTGGGTCAAAACTCGAATCATCCTGTTTTTCATGTAATTGTTTGTTGTGAATTCGTGTAGATGTTTTAGTAAATGTGATTCCTAACAACTTAATTAACAACTTTAACAACTAGTAACTAGTAACAACTTTATTCACAATGATTCTTTCTCTGAGCAAAAAATAGAAATACTTTCAGCAAAGAATAAAAATGTTAACCATCATTTTCTACCTTCATTTGGACTTGTTCTTAAAGATATTGAAGCTATATATCACTGCATCCCTAACTTTCTTTGATGAGCCATTGCAAAGTTCATTATGATTCTTGATCATTCGAATGCTTATCAGAAATCTATAATTACACCCATGGGTCATCACATGTGGCATAAAGCAATAACAACATAATTAAACTTACATCTTTAGGCTAGTGGTCGGACACAACGAATTATTTTAATATATTTAGGCACTTGCTTTGTTTAGGTCCAACTTATGGTGCGGCGTTTTTGTCTTGCAACGACACTTCTGCTCGAATCGACAAACAGCCACAAATGTTATAGTAGTTTTAGCGTAATTTTGGAAAGAAAAAATAAAGTCGACAGATAAAATTACCAGCACATTCGCAAATCATCGCATTTTGTTCTTACATCACACATTCCTGAACAAAGCTCCGCCTCAAGATGGCTGCCGAAAGAGGGCGCCACTGATTCCCGCATCCACCCGCATCGTGCGCTGCGCGAAAGTTGAACTCGAGTCTACTCTCTCGCAGCCACCCGCACTGTGCGCGGCGGCCGGTGCGGGTGGCTGCGGGCTGGGCTGCAGGCACTGCGTGCAGACACTGCGTGCAGACGATGCGCACGATGCGGGTACACGCTGCGTACGATGCGCGTAGTGACTGCGATTCTGGATGCGTACAGTGCGCACGGTGCGTGCAGGCACTGCGTGCGGGAAGCTAATGTATTTGAACAGGCACCCGCATCCACTTCGCGCAGCTGCGTGAAGACTGTGAATCAGCCTTTATAGACTGTTGGCTGAGTCGCAGCCAGTCACGGATGAACGGTTAGTCATTCGAGACTTTCCGAGTATGGTTCTGCTCAGCGAACGCGTTGTCGGAATATCTATGACCCTGGTTTTCGGAACGAGGGTCGCGACTAAGTTGAGCTTTCGGCTGCCCACCAATATTTGGATATAAGCTTTGATCATCGATCTTTCCCGGAAGCAGCCCGCGTCAGAGACGACACTTTTGTCGTGGCGATGGATTCTCTCGCCGTGGGTCCGGGGACAGGTTTGAGTTTGAGATGGCTTAGGGTCTCTGGACGGTCGCAATGGAAGTTGTAGGTTTTAGTGGCGATGGGGTTTCTGGACGGTCGCAATGGAAGTTTTAGGTTTTAGTGGCGAGAGGTCTGTTGCGCCATGGACGCGTGCAGTTAGGTTTTCTCGGACTTGCACATATTTTCTGGTCTGGAGGCGGCCCCTGGTCTACTCAGCGCTTTCTGCCGGGCACCATCGAGGCCGCCTTCATATCGGCGCTTCCTCCGGGACGGCGTAGGTTTTCAGTTTTGTTGGTGGATTCAGATTGCCGAGGCCGGGTAGCACTTTTCATGTGCATTACATAACTACGAAGAAATGGAACGAATGATTTCAGAATCCACGCAGGGTTCAAGATGGAAGCATCCAGAAGTCTGCGAACAATCACAAAACTGCGTTAACATGCCTGTCTCCTGTACAGTTCCTGCATTAGCGTTTCCAACGATAATGAATACGTCATTTCCAAGCATGACTCCCGACTGGGTGTCGCTGTTACTGATGGCGTTGCCAGTCGCGGATACAGATGCCGTGGAGCTAAACGATGTGCTGACTCCACTCTGGCCGTCAGTTCTAAAAGTAGTGGCGAACGCGGTGTCTCCTATGGTCATGTTTCTATCTACCTCTGCCTCATCCACGACGCCACCATTCTTGCAAACCCTTGTCCCTGTTTCTGCGAGCTTTTGTCTCTGTTTCTGCGAGCTCTTGTCACTGCTTCTGAGAGCGCTTGTCTCCGTTCTTTCGAGGTATTGTATCTGTTTCTATGCGAGCTTTTGCCGAGATGTTTCAGGGTTTCTGCCGGGTTGTTCTTGCAAGCGTTTGTTGTGCTTTTCTTGGGAGGTGTCGCGGAGTTTCTCAAATGTTTGCTTGTGTTCTTGCTAGCCTTCTCATCAGTCTTTCTTATGCAAACTCTTGCCGCGTTCTTCCAAACTCTAGTTGAGCTGTTCTTGCGAGCCCCCAAAGGTTAGGAGGGCTACCTTTCGACCCGCCCACTGTTCCCAGCTTCGACAGCATCAGCTTTGACCGCGGGCGGCTTTCCGGGCACCCAATTGACCAAAAGTCTTTCCTCTATTGTTCTGTTCGTGGACGTTGAATGCACGCCGCAGCGTTTATCGTTCAAAACATGCTGTTGTATTCTAACAGACTGATGAAAGCAGCAACGGCATGTTCGTCAGCGAGCTACGTGGGAACGGGTCCCAGAATAATTGGGACCACATCCGGCAGCACCTCGCGGACGAACGCCACGAAGCGCACGATCTGTGACGTTAGGTACTGAGCGCTCTCTTCCGCGTCGTCCTTCAGCTCCGGGGGAGGCGCACCGGCCTGGCTGAATGTGGTCTGTGCCGGGGCTGCTGCCTTCTCCACCAGGGATTGCCGCCGATCCAAATGGTGGCAATGCACGGGTGGAGATGGGCGAGCCCCGACACCGACCGCCTCATCTCCAGCCAGTCTTTGTTTTTCCAGAATGGTGCGCCTCGATACGTAATATTTCATGTATGTTACCTCTATACGGCCCATATAATATCGTAACGCGCCGATATAAAGACGCGACGTTGGCTGAACAAAGCAAAACGAACAAAACAACGGTAGTGTTCAACGGAACTGTAACAACTGTAGCGTAATAATGGACGCAAACAACCAACAGCCACCTCGGGCAACCGCCACATAGAAGCTCCGGGATGACCTCCCCCCACCGCCCGTGTGAAATATTTCGCTTTTGTTCCCCGTTCTCCTACCCCCCTCCCCGTTCGGCCGAATTATCGAGTCGCGGATGGCCGTATATTCCGCGGCGGACAGATGTACGCTGTCCACGATATATGCAGCTACCGGAAGCTGATGAGCATCCGACTTGATGGCGGGCGGCTTTCCGGCCACCGGAGTGACCGCCCTCCTCACCGCCTTCTTCGTGGACGTTAAATGCAAGTCGAAGCGTGCATTCAACGTCCACGAACATAACAACGAAGCCCCTCGCCATCGGACGGGCGTGCGAGACGGTAGACTAGTCGAGACGGCGTCCCGCACGCCCGGCCGGCCGACCGGCCCTGCAATGTGCAAAGGCTGGTCCCGGGTTAGCCCGGGTGGGATAGAGGCAAGGGCTTCCTGTCGGTACCATTCAGACAGACTGAGGAAAGAGGTTCATTCGTCAGCGAGCTGCGTGGGGACGGGCCAGAGGATAATGGGAACCGCATCTGGCAGCACCCCGCTGTCGAACGCCAGGAAGCGGACGATCTGTCCCGTCAAATAGACCGCACTTGCCGCAGCATTGCACTTGAGCTGCGGGGAGGCGAACCGGCCTGGCTGAATGTGGTCGGTGCCGAGGCCTTCTCCACCAGGGCATTGCCGCCAATCCAAATGGTGACTGGTGGACGCAACGCAGGTTTAACATTGTTTCCCAGCATGACTCCCGACTGGGTGTCGCCGTTACTGAAGGCGTTGCCAGTCGCGGATCCAGATGCCGTGGAGCTAAACGATGTGCTAACTCCGTTCTCAAAGTACTGGCGAACACGGTGTCTCCTGTGGCCATATTTGCATCTTCTCTGCCTCATCCACGACGCCACCAGTCTTGCAAACTCTTATCTCCGTTTCTGCGAGCTTTTGTCCGTTTCTCTGGAAGAGTGAGAATGAGTCTTGCCACGCTCAACCGGCCAAGAAACATCCAGAGCGATAGATGAACAGCGAAAAACTCTGCGCACACCAACGAGAAGAAGTCTTTTTGCGTCATTGTTTGTCCGCCGGTCGAGGCCGAACACGGACAGTCTGTCCGCCGGCATCCGCCGCCACTGCACTGTCGCTCCATGTACGCCTTTAGTCGGCGTACCGGCTCTAGGATGTCGGCCGGCTGTAAGAGAAAAAAGGGGCAGATACCATTGGGACGGCCAATCAGTATGCGCCTTGTATAAGCATTTTCGAAAATGAGTCTAAAACTTTGTTGAACAAGGCATCTTGAGGCTGCATTTACTGACTAGTTTCAAACATGAGGGCAAGTATCTGGCCCGTCATATTTTGTCGTTATAACGAGCATTTACCCATCGTTAATTTCGGTCGTGTTCCATGCATCTTATTTTCACTAGGATGCTCATAAATGTTGTAAAGCTGAAGAGCCAACTGCATTCGTAGTATTCTATTAACTTCCTAAGACTTCGCATTGTGAGGAGCGCACGTTCGTTCACGTCTGTTTTCGTTTTCGGTCAGCGTCGGGGCGACTGCTTGCAATAGGTATTCGTGCCACCTGTAATGGAGATAATGATCAGCTGTGCGGCCAGGGAGATTTTTTGAGGTGATGAGATGACGTTAGCATACAACACTTGAGTAACACTCACAATCACGAGATATGGTTTAGCGCGATGTTTACGGTACTAGAGTATTTTAGATACTGACCTGTTAGGCGTTTGAGATGCTCGTTTATGTAGTCCATGTTGCGGGTGTAGGCCTCTCACCAGGCGTCAGAGGTGATGTGATCTGGATGGTGGTGGCGGGTAGCGCTTTTCATGTTTATTACAAGATAACTATGGAGAAATGGAAGGAATAATCGGTGAATCAACGCGGGGTTAAGGTTTAAAGCAGCCATCAGTCTGCGAAGAATCACAAATCTTTGTTAACATTGCCCGTCTGCTGTACAGTTTCTGCAGCAGCGTTTGAACGATAATGGCTTCGTTGTTTCCCAGCATGACTCCCGACTGGGTGTCGCCGTTACTGAAGGCGTTGCCAGTCGCGGATCCAGATGCCGTGGAGCTAAACGATGTGCTAACTCCGTTCTCAAAGTACTGGCGAACACGGTGTCTCCTGTGGCCATATTTGCATCTTCTCTGCCTCATCCACGACGCCACCAGTCTTGCAAACTCTTATCTCCGTTTCTGCGAGCTTTTGTCCGTTTCTCTGGAAGAGTGAGAATGAGTCTTGCCACGCTCAACCGGCCAAGAAACATCCAGAGCGATAGATGAACAGCGAAAAACTCTGCGCACACCAACGAGAAGAAGTCTTTTTGCGTCATTGTTTGTCCGCCGGTCGAGGCCGAACACGGACAGTCTGTCCGCCGGCATCCGCCGCCACTGCACTGTCGCTCCATGTACGCCTTCAGTCGGCGTACCGGCTCTCGGATGTCGGCCGGCTGTAAGAGAAGGGTGCAGTTACCATTGGGACGGCCAATCAGTATGCGCCTCGTACGGACATTTTCAAATATCCATTTATAACTTCGACTGAAGAGGCGTCTTGCTGCTGCATTTACTGACGAGTTTCAAACATGCGGGCAAGTATGTGGCCCGTCATCTTTTTTCGTTATAGCAAGAATTTGACAATCTTGCAGTTCGTACGTGTTCCATGAATCTTATTTTTGCTAGCATAAATGTTGAAAAGCTGAAGAGCCAACGGCACAATGCTGTGAAAGTAAGTTCCAAAAGTGATGGCGAACGCGGCATCTCCTTATGTTGCAGTTGGTAGGTTTTCTCGGACTTGCACATATTTCCTGGCCTGGGCTCTGGAGGTGGCCCTTGTCTACTCAGCGATTCGTGCCGGCCACCATCGAAGCCGCCTTCACACCCGGCCTCTCTGCGGGACGGAGAAGTTTTCAATTTTGTTGGTGAATGGTCGTGGCCGGGTAGCGCTTTTCATGTTTATTACATAATGACTATTGATAAACGGAAAGAATAATCGGAAAATCAACGCGGGTTAAGGATGAAAGCAACCATAAGTCTGCGAAGAATCACAACTGAAGGCGTTGCCAGTCGCGGATCCAGATGCCGTGGAGCTAAACGATGTGCTGACTCCACCCTGGCCGTCAGTTCTAAAAGGACTGTCGAACGCTGTGTCTCCTGTGGCCATGTTCGTATCTTCTCTGCCTCATCCACGACGCCACCATTCTTGCAAACTCTTATCTCTTTTTCTGCGAGCTATTGTCTCTGTTTCTGCGAGCTCATGTCGCTACTTCTGCGAGCGCTTGTCTCCGTTCTTTCGAGGTATTGTATCTGTTTCGAGGTATTGTATCTGTACAGTTCCTGCATCGGCGTTTCCAACGATAATGGCTTCGTTGTTTCCAAGCATGACACCCGACTGGGCGTCACTGTTACTGAAGGCGTTGCCAGTCGCGGATCCAGATGCCGTGGAGCTAAACGATGTGCTAACTCCGTTCTAAAAGTATGTCGAACGCGGTGTCTCCTGTGGCCATGTTTCTATCTACCTCTGCCTCATCCACGACGCCACCATTCTTGCAAACTCTTATCTCCGTTTCTGCGAGCTTTTGTCTGTTTCTCTGGAAGAGTCTGAGAATGAGCCTTGCCACGCTCAGCCGGCCAAGAAATATCCAGAGCGATAGATGAACAGCGAAAATCTCTGCGCACAGCAACGAAAAGAAATTTTTCGGCGTCATTGTTTGTCCGCCGGTCCAGGCCGAACACGGACAGTCTGTCCGCCGGCATCCGCCGCCACTGCACTGTCGCTCCATGTACGCCTTTAGTTGGCGTACCGGCTCTCGGATGTCGGCCGGCTGTAAGAGAAAAAAGGGGCAGTTACCATTGGGACGGCCAATCAGTATGCGCCTCGTATAAGCATTTTCGAAAATTAATCTAAAACTTCAGACACACCCCCTTTAACAAGGCATCTTGAGGCTGCAATTACATACTAGCTTCGAACATGAGGGCAAATATGTGGCCCGTCATATTTTGTTGTGATAAGAAGTATTTACCCATCGTTAATTTCGTTCGTGTTCCATGAATCTTATTTTCACCAGGATGCTCATCAATGTTGTAAAGCTGAAGAGCCAACTGCATTCGTAGTATTCTATTAACTTGCCTAAGACTTCGCATTGTAAGGAGCGCACGTTCTTGTTATCTCAAGTATGATGACATCCATCAGGAGTGCCCAGGCTTGCGGCAAATGCCGCGCGGGTACCAGAGGCAGTACCAGGAGGCATCTTGCCCACCGGTAGAAAGTAGACACCCGGCTTGGCTGCTCGTACTCGGCCCGAATGCCGAGGCTTCGGATCTGTAAATGTGATATAAAAATATAGACACCGCGCTTGAATTAAGAAACAGGGAAGCGATATGTAAACTTCCGGTCAACAGATGAACCCAGCTTACCCATATCTGCTCCTGTCGGCGTGTGAAGTCCCGCAACTTCCCCCGGTTGGTAGCGGGCGGTTATAAGCAGCACACCCTGCGTGAATTAATGGTTACGGTCGGTGGCCGATGGTCCTTCCGCCTGGTTTACCGTACGTTTATCCCGCCTGAATTGGGAGATATTTATTCCTCGCGTTACAGAACAATTACTCCGGGTATATGTATTGTTAATAAACCGACCCGTAGTCTCCGTCAGGTGGCGCCATCTAGTCAGTAGCTCTGCTGGGGCCGGGTTGCCAGCCGCAGTAGGTGGCGCCTATGTCCGCGTCGACCCGCTAATGTACCGTGATTATTCGCTAGCTCAAATACGATGCCATTATCCCGTCTGTGTTGGGAAATATTCCTTCCTCGCGTTACAGAAACAAAATATAGCCATGATAGCCATTTTGTAGTTACGTCTATTCACTGGTAATTCTCCTTCGGGTGCCTTAGCCCGGCACCGCCTGGGCTTTTTCGTTATACACGGCCGCGGGTGGGGTGGGGGGGGGGGGGGGGGGGACGGATACCAAACCTTCC
>JARFNZ010132695.1:0-11114 GCA_031763405.1 Balanus nubilus
CACGGCGAGATACTCGCCGCGCACGGCGCGCAACACAAAAGTAAATCGCTATAGAAAAGCACGAACGGAACCGGATTCGAACCGGCGCTCCCCGTTAACTTAGGTCACCTCCATCGCTAGGCGTCCTATCCACTAGGCTACCCAGTCCGCGGCGTGCAAGCCACCCCGCAATATACACCAACAGTCATCGCCCGTATACATGCAAGATCACATCCATAACAATATAAAGTAAAAGATAATAACCAAGAAGGTGCTTCCACTCAAGATTTTCCGTCTACTTAAATACAATTTACGAATGAGTGGCCCATCCTGACCTTAGTCATAGTTCTCAAAGGCTTATTGCTCTGCAACTGCTCCATGGCTGCCTCAGAAGATGTGCACCAGCACAGGGAGAGGCAAGCAAAGATTTGTCCTCCATAAAATCATAAAAATAAGCCTAATTTCCGGGGGAAAAATCACAATTACCAATTTATCCAATGTGCTATAGGCAATTGCGGGATAACACAGACCTTTTTTTGCGGGCTCCACGAACAAAAGAGGCGGGATAAATGATGTTTTCTACTCTGTTTCACAAACCACCTGCCTCTCTGGTCACCTGATATATTATAGCCCTGAAAGGTCTACCTAGTATCAATAACTTTGATAGAATGAAGTTAGAGACGTGAAAATGGTACCAAAGTGTTTGTCACGTAAAAACGCATCGATTCATAGGCAACATGACCCAACTTGACCTACTTCGGTCACCACGTGACCTTGACCTTAGGTCAAGTTTTGAAAATGTTTTTTTGGGTTTAAAAAGTATATGATGCGATTTGTCTGGACGAAAGGAACATGATGGTGGTAAAATAATTGCGTTATCTTTCATAGTAAAAAGTTATTCGCGAAAAACGATTTGGCAAAAATGACCTTTAATGACTTTCATGACCTCTGGAGCCTTTACCGTTGACCTGCGGTCAAATTTGACGACAATATCACGATGGGGATTCTTTTCTCTTATTATTTTCCTTTTATTTATCCTATCTTAGTTCCCGAGATACTCGAGGATTTGTGAAGCGATGTCCCAGCTACTCGTAATATGACACAAATTTGAACTCCGGTGACCTCTGGTGACCTCAATACCGGAAGATTCTCAATACCTGACCTGAAAATTACCCTAGTAAATTACATACTCCTTGTCACGATCTATCTAACGCCGTTTGCCACTTGTCCATACGTTGAGTAGTTTTCGAGATCTAAGGGGGGCAGCGGAAATCAACACCCCCCCCCCCTCGGTCGTTGGTGTTCGGCGCTAAATCCTGGCAGTGCGAGTGTTAAGCCATAACTATTTGACTACGCCAAGAAATGGAAGCTTTGATGGAATAAATAACAAAGTTGCCTATTGTTGCGCTCGCTCTGCCTTGTGCGCGACGTGAAAAATGCTTATGTCGTTGTTTTAGGGCCTTGCTAATACCTGCAGTGCCAGTGGATAACGAAACGCGATATAAGCCACCATTTTTGTTGTTTTGGAGTTTAGGAGACATTGTAATCCATTTCACCTATTTATTTAGGCATTAGGTACTTAACCCTATTACTGTAGGCATGGAAATGATACAAAACGGTAGGGGGGGGGGCTCATTCTCCCCCCTCCGATCTCTAATTTACGGGATAGGGAGAGACCATAGGGAACTCTGTTTTGTGAAATTTGAATGACCTAGGTCAATATCTTCAAGGTCAAATAAGGTCAAATTTGCCGAATTGGGACATTGCTCCAGAAAACTCGCATTAGCTCAAAAACTATGATGGCTAGGAAGAATCCTTCAACGGCATTCGAAAGCCCTTGAAACGCTCTTTCGTTAGTTAGTGTGCCATCAGATTTGACCTCAGGTCAATAGTTAGGGCTCCAGATGTCATCAAATAAAAAAACTGTTTCTCAGCCAAAAAAAATCGTGAATAGCTTTGTTTATATAGGATATAATATAATATATAGGAGTATATATATATATAATATAATAATAATAATATATAGCAATAATAGGACATTAACGTTGACACCATCGTGTTTCTCTTGTCCAGGCGGTTCGAAGTATATAAATTTTTACCTGTTATGGTAAATTCAAAAAATTGACCTCAGGTCAAGGTCAAGGTCAATTTGACCTAGGTAGGTCAAGTTGCATCTCAAAAGACGCGTCTTGACGAAACAAACACTTTGGCACCAGTTGCGAGTCTCTACCTTTATCCTGTGAGGAGTTATTTACAAAAAAAGAGTTCGTGACCTCGGATGACCTTAACTGACTTTTCAGAGGGTCACTGACCACAAATTGCAACTGGGAAATCCAAAAGGGCCTAATATGACATAATACTGAAATAATTGGACTGATCCGATGCGTATAAGGAAGGATTTGCTTTTTCACCATTTACTGATAATGGTAGGTCACGCATTTGACTTAGCCTCAGGACATGAAATATTAATATATCGACTTAAAATTTTGAGCAGACATTACCTAGCGTGTGTTGTCTTAAATGTATTCCGTTTTTGTGGAAATTAAAGAAAAGTTATACGAATTTGAAGAAAAGATATGTTTTTGTTTCAAAATTTTGGAATTTCAAAATCAAAATTCTAAAATTTCGAAATAGCCATCTGAAAGAGCATGAAATGTTTCTAATATCACCTTTTTTATTACATGTTGCTAAAAAATCCAACTAGGCACGAGTGATTAACCCGCGCCGTGCCAGGGGGGGGGGGCGTTTAGACGCCCCCCTAAGGTTTTTCGACGATAGCCAAAAAAACGGCAGCGCGCAACGCCGCAGTTTTTTGCACATGTGTTTGGGCATCAATTACGCACGTTTTCTAAAAATTTTGACGTCAGGTCATTTAAGGTCAGGTCACCAGGTCAAGTCACATGACCCAACCTCAAAAAAGTTTGAAGTCGTGCCACAACTACACCTTAATGATCAGTTTCAAACTTTCAGGATCACATAAAGACGCCATTACATAATTTATTTTTATTGTTTGTATTAAATTGGTAAAATTGATAAATTTGTTGTATCTCGGATTTTTGTTTATATCGGTAACCTCAGGTCAGGTCAATTTTGCAACCTCCCCATATTATAAGTCAATGGGAAAAATTCAGATCATTTCAATTCAGAGGATACCTATCAAATCAGTCAAATTCTTTCAGGATTATGTCTTCTTAGGCCAGTATTGATAACCCAAGTGCTAATTTGAATAAGTGAACCCTGTAAAGGTCACCTGAGGTGACCGAGGTCACTTACGCTTTTTTGCCAATAACTTTTGATAGATAAGACGGGAGCGTGTGTAAGGTACCAATGTGCTCTCTTGTCAATACGCATCGATTCATATGCAGCATAACACAACATGACCTACTTAGGTCACCACGTGGCCTTGACCTGAGGTCAAGTATTGAAATTGATCTTCAGAGGTCACCATGTATGTTTCGACGCGTCTTAACGAGAAAAAAAACACGATGGTGTCAAATTCGTTGCCCTAACTTTATTAGATAAAAGTTTTCGAAAACATATGCGAAAAAAACATTTTCTTAGAAAACGTACATTTTGACCTTTGATGACCCCTGGAGCCTAAACTATTGACCTGCTATCAAATCTGATGTTACCTTAACGAAAGAGCGTTTCAAGGGTCTTCTACAGCTATTTGGTGACCTATTTTTTACGGAGCAAAAACATGACTAGAGTAGTTTCGAAATGATTTTTAGACGAAATTTCGAACGTTTCTTTCTGTTTTTCGCTAGGAGCCAAGTTAGAAGGGGGTGTTTAAACACCTCTCCCCTCCCGGCACGAGGCGGATGGCGTTGAGTACCGGCACGGCGCGGATTAACATTTCCAACCCCACTTCTTTCCATGCCCTGGCAGTCCCTCGGAAAGTGTCAGTGATGTGCATTGCCGTCACGGACCTGTTCCATCCGGGAGCTGTCCTTTCCTCTTCCCTGGCAGTCTCCCGGCCGTGAGCCTACGAAGCTGGGCCCCACCATGGGCAGTGAGTATGGACCGCCGGGAGCTGTCCCCCCCCCCCCCTCCCATTACCCATCCCCTTCTCCTTCGCCACGCTGACGTCTTGGCTCCAAAAACAATACACTCCAACACGGTCTTTTCAGGCTGCAGCGCATTTTGCTCTGTTGCCTTGGAACCAGCGGTTTTGGAACAGCGGCTCTGTTGCCTTGGAACCGTTGGAACCAGCGGTTTTGATGGGACAGTTGAGCCAGGTCCATCCTGGCAAAGACGCTGACCCACATCCATCGTTACCTACAAGATCGTGGTATTGGTAGGTCAACGGAGCCAGGTCCTGTCCTGGCAATGATGCTGACCCAGCTCCATCAAAGCGTAAGTCAAGGAAGTTACTTAGCATAGACACTTAGTTTAGTTTAGATTTGTATCGCAATAATATTACATTAACATTAGCTTCCTTTTGCTTGCTCCAAGAGCATGTTAACTTAAACTGGCACGCCGGGTTCACATAAACCAGTATAACGTAGCTTTTGCGACCATATGAAGAGACTTAGGAGTGACACTTACAGGAAAATATCCCTGTTTCAGTTACCCATTGCATTTGCGTCGGACGGAATTAACCGACTTAACCGACGTAAAACAATAGATGTCTTACTTTGCACTGCACCGGACGGGATTAGTCGGTTTAAAGGTAGTGTGTCTACTGACATTGGCAAAATGGAGGCATGGACATGAAATTGTAGGGCGAGATTTGTCTGAATCAAGTCATACTTGCATTCCTCCAGTAAAACCCCAGTTTCTGAGAAATTCCGTTTACCCCAGCATTGGTATGGAATACAAAAGTTAGCGGTGTTATCCCAGCCCGCTTCCATCACTAGAATTCGATGTAAACTTGCCAACGTACCGATAACGACAACCAATCACATTCCGAGTAAACAGCTCGTGAGCACTGATAGCAGCATTCAAACAGAACCCCGTTTCTGCTTCGACTGTTTGTTTACAACTGCCGTTCGTAATCACTGTCACAAAATGTCTTACGTACGCCATATTACATTACTTCTTCTTTCGTCTGTTTGCCGTCATCATAGAAAATGTCGCTTCAATACCGAAATATAAAAAAACAATTGAAGTGAAAATTCAATTATTTGAGGCTTATCTAGGACCTTTATTTAATTCAAACGTGAAAACAATAGCTACTGATTGTAGGAAAAATGTGTTGGGCGATACAAAACAGACTTGCCTCGTTCATACGACTCGTTCATACGACTCGCCCTCGAAGAACATCACTAT
The DNA here is from genome assembly GCA_031763405.1 of Balanus nubilus. Lineage (NCBI taxonomy): Eukaryota > Metazoa > Arthropoda > Thecostraca > Balanomorpha > Balanidae > Balanus > Balanus nubilus. The sequence goes on from JARFNZ010132695.1 coordinate 5,251, forward strand.
CGAAGAACATACGAACATCGCCTCACTCTCGGTTCACAATGACGCCACAATCACCTGCCACATGACCGATTACTTGGCTCTTATGAAGTGAATTGCTTTGGTGCCGAATATTACCGGACTTAGCGAAGAGAATAAAATCCAGATGGTCCACCCACAAAGCGCAGCGTTGCATGTTCATTGTTCATAAAAATGGCGGCCCGGCAGCCGGTGTGAAGGACGCATAGTTGGTGACACTGATTCGTACAATGTAATATCATTGACACATGCGTTTAGTGATCCACTCAGTAAATGATTTGCATGCATGCAGAAAACTCACCGCGTTTGCACTGACTACGCCCCATATATCTGATGAGTACAGCACAATTATGACCCCGTACCGGAAAAGGATGGCCTGAGAATAGTGATGATAGTGCCGAATGGGAAGTAGCTGTAGCTGTTTTAAAACGTGAAAACCACAAGCCTCAATATAATTCAACACAAGCACGCCCAGTAGGTCAGTTAGGAGAGCGTTAGATTTATCAGCACACCCGGTAGTGGCAGCCCGGGTTCGAGCCGCTTTGGCGCTCGCTGTTTGCTCCGGGCTCGGATGGCCTGCGGTCGGTGGCAGCGACCGCACCCAAGGCCAGATGACGCTAGTGAGCGGCCGGCCGTGTCCGGCTTTGGGGCACGTTAAACGTTGAGTAAATTCTGCCGGCTACCGGGAATTTCCCGATCGGACGGTAGAGGACAGGACCTGCACAACAAGCTCTGCTTAGCGCGGGTTCTGAACTCGCAAATCTGGCGATTCAAAAGGTTCGGGCTAAATTTAAAAAAGTTTGTAAATTATATTTTGTAATACTGAATTTTTGTATTACTGAAATTGCATACTTCATGCATAATAACAACAAAATGACATTGGTTTGAATCAACATTAAGTTCCTTCCCGTTAAAGCGCTGCAGGTTTTTGGACACGATTCGTGTCACCATACCCACTTCTCATGTGCGGAAGTGAAACTTGTTTTTCAATGAGTACCTTTATCTATCATCTGATTCGCTTACCCACAAATGTAGGACAAGTTACACACCAGGGTATGATTACCCAAACATCGTCCGCCAATGTGTTCATGTACTTTGATGTTTGGTAATGTTACCTCTCACCTGTAGATTTTTTAAAGGTGTTGGAACCCTATTTGGCGTAAATATAACTCCAAAAGCAAGGTAACTGTAAACCACAGTGCATATGTACACCATCCGTAAGTTAGTATACACTAAGGGCGTACAGAAACCGTCAAAATTATCGTGCAATAACCCTAGACTAAATTGGGATACCTGCCATAGATGGGTTCCTGTACTCCGAGGAGTTTGTTTATCCACCTGAAGGGTCAATATTTTTGCTGTGTGTAGCTTGTTAGAAGTCATTCTATCGTCAGGAACAGAACTCGGCGATTTTGGGTCATTGACCCGACCTCAGAGAAATAAATTGGTTGAAAATTGGACCAAAGGACCTAGGTCATAAAAATTGTGTATTGCGTTATGAACTTGTCAAAACATAACACAAATTTTAAGGGTTCATCTTTTGGGAAATCAAATCTCTAGATACATGGTCACGTGAGTAACCTACAGGTCGCCAACAGATTTGTTAGGGGTCAACAGCCACGAACAAATCTGTTTGAAATTTTCGTGATACCACGTGCAGCAATGGCGAACGATCTTCAGTCATACACTATTTTTGTTTGAAGTTTGGGCGTGTCGCTTGACGCTTCATTCAAATTTGTGAGACAAAATGCACCAGCCACAGTGCGGATTTAAGATGCAACTTTGAGCGACTTAGCTGGCCAGTCTGAGCGACTTTTGTGCGTCCGGTAAATAATGGAGGAAATGTTCCCGCAACGAGAGAAGAACGCTCCATAACTCTGGCTCAGTTGTCAGCTGGCTGGAATTTTAAGTAACCCAAAAACAAGTTTCGCAAATTATGACCAATGTTTCAAAAAGTTGCAGCCAGACTCCCAGTTCTTGAATAGCGTTGGTTGAAGGATTCGCAGTCATTACGAAGTCGTTCACCAATAGCTGGAGCCGCGTCTGATTAATTTCGACCGAAAGCGAAGGCATGGGTAATAACTAAGAGTTGGGAGTATGGACCACGCTGAATCACATGAAATTGGTAGATTTTGTGACAACAGAAGTTACATGTGACAACATATCAAGGCTTTAAGAACGATACAGATTTTGGGGCAAAGTTAAGGACTGTAGGCACTGAAAGACCCTTTGATGTCATTACATTTGGAAGGGTGTTGAGTACAGAAAGGTAATGAGCTTAGTTAATGTACATTTAATCTGTGTTTCCTTGATTCATTGCAGTTCATAGAAAATTGAGTTAGATTACTGCCGGTCTCAACCATGATGGCGGCATCAAGTTTCTTTCATTAAGGTAATGAAGTGATTCAGCGAAGCGCTAACGAAACACGCCGTCAAAAATCTATTAGATAATTACCTTTACCACGCACTGAGACGCGCATGTGCTTCTGCCTTCTGCATCATGGAGTAGCGCAACTGGCAGGTTTGTCAGATTCGATTCGCATTATTTGACATTTGACATGCCTTTGCGACTAACTTTGTTATGCGACTTTGTTATGCGAATTACGACTGATATTGTATGTTTATACGAGACTGGCGCGAGGGCCGACGGCCATGTTTTCGAAACTCTGTTAGGACTCGGAGGTCATCCGTGCCAGTGGAACCCGATTCGCTGTACGAAACTGCACCACTTGTTTCTAACGACAAGCTCGTGAGACCCGGGTCGTTGTTACCCTTTGAAGTGAAAGCTAAACCGTTGATCCTGGACTAGTGGAAGCATTTTTAATTGCGTTTGAGTGCTCCATCCATTAGTGCAGCGACTAATCAGAGTTCGCTCCACTTAGCTTTGCGACGGACGGAGATTTGCGACATATTTTTGTCGCAATTTCGGTGCATGTACGCTGAATTGTGGAAACGAACAAAACACGGGCTTGTTAGGAATGACAGCCTGGCCATTGAGAACGATACCTAGAAAGGATCGTAGACTGCGAGCATTGAGATTGGAGGGGTGTTGATGCTTGGGGTGCAGTTCGTCTGTCTGCCCCACGGCAAATGGCCATCCCATCCTGTCTGACCTCGAACTGCTTTTTAAATATTGGGGACCGCCCGATAACCCAATGTTTTCCCACCCCTTAGTAGGGATCACTTTCCAGAGAGTGTACCGGAATTCCCAGAGGGTGCTCAAGAATAAAAAGAGACTTACCATTAAAAAGTTTAGGATGTAGAACATATTCTATCTGAACATCAGTCTTTTTATAAGAGTCCTTCCATGATGTATGTATTGTTCGCAAAAGGTTCAAAACCGCTTGTGTTCGGCGTTTTATTCGATTGGGAAGTACTATGAACTGAGGTGCACCAACTTAGGTCAGTGTCTGCACAGAGATAACGGGATGCACACTGCACAGGCACCCAGTGTACCCACCTGGCTACTGGCCTGGGTTTCCCTGTGGAATAGCTTTATCTGGTCTTAACACCCCAGTATCTACTATAACTTTAGCCCCACACTCCCTAACCGTCACTCAAGTGTTCTTATAGCTGCTTACTTTTTTTGTATGGCGGAATTCTCCGGCTGTTGTGTGTGACCTAACTTCTGATGTTCTTTGACTTTCGTGCTCCCCTTCCTGCCTACCTGTCCCGTTATGTAACTGTAATTTTACCGGTCTTCATACATAAATTGTGTCTGAAAACCGGCCTTAGCAACGAATCGAGCTGATGTAGCTCCAAAAGCTTTAAATATTTTACTATGTGGCGTGGCTGGAAGTTAAGGTCGGTTTAAATAAGGAAGAAGATTCAAAACGGAAAATAACCGATCCAGACACGAGCACTGGCTTTAAACATATATCATCGAAACACGTGATATACGATAATGATCAATGAGCTACGCTAGTCCATCACTTACATTACGAAGCACATTGCGCGCATCACAATCAATTGTCTCGGCGTTCATTCTTGGATCACGCTAATGTTACCATGTGAGCACATTTTTCTGATTCTGCCGTCGGTTACGTCGGGAAAATGAGTTTATTTCACCATCATCTTCCACGACTTTCTGGTTCATTTATCATTGTAGAATGTTAACTGCGTTAGTTCGGAGAAATGGATTATCAAAGCTGATGAGAGAAAATGGCAGTACTGACGCTTCGGGGGAATAAAGTGGATTGAATTATTTCTAGGCATTTTGGCCACAGTATAATATCACTATTCACTATACAGACATGTTGCATACATGCTAGACGTTGTGAAAAGATAATGTACTTCGTTAGTGTTAGCTCTGGTTGAAATGATGGGCATCTGTTACGGGTTTGTGCATGTGCATTTGTGCAAAATGATCCTGATTTGTTTCTCGCGTTGTGTTTTTTGTTTTATTGCCCGAGATGAACTCATGCACAAACAAGTGAAAATATTTTGCGAACCAATAACACATTTTGGGGAAAAATAAGTCATTTCATGTAAAGAAGAAAAAAATAAGTAGCTTTCGGAGGGCAAAGTTGCGATTTAGGCTTTTGTTGCGACAATGGGCAAGGTATACGTTGTGGGTTTTTGGCTTAAAATTTAAAAAAGTAAATTTAATACTACGTTTTAATACTTTATAACTTCGGGGATTTTACCGAAAGATGCGTAGTAGGTGCCATTGAAAATAAATTGTTTAAGTTTGGATACATATCCTGTTTAAAACTGCTTTTGATCCCGTGACGTCACAGATATGTATTTGGTTCAGTTTTGCACAGCAGGTACTGCAACTTCTATTCAAAACAGCAAATACGACATATTTTGCATAAAAACACACAAATCGCCCTTTTACTTTGTCACGATGGTTGGTTGCTGGCCCTGTATAAGCTCAACGTAAACGTGGATTCTAGCGGTCCTGTTAGTCCAAAGAAGTACCAGTGGACCATGCTTTTCGAGATCAACAACCACTTCAGCATGCATCTTTGAATTGCGATCACTCCATATGGATTTCAAGTTTTCTTCCGTAACTGTGAAGGCGATATTATAGCTCGTTAATTTTCAAAAGGCGAGCCGTCGAAATTGCCCTCTGCAAAGAATCTCAGATAGCTCCATGTAAAATGATTGAAGTTTTGCCTGGTAGATATTTGTGATAGGAACATTTGCATTACATGCACGTGTCAAATTTAAAAAATACACTGAACCATTTGCCTTTTTAAAATAAACGGACTCTAGCTGTTATCGCTGGTTCTTGCTGTGTTGTTCAAAAATGTCCTTGTTCTTTGCGTCGTGGTAAAAGACGACTTTCAACGAAGTTTCTTCACCATACGTTTTATAGTTTATTCGCAGAATTAAATCAGTTAAAATTGAAGTGCTTATGTGTACTTGGTACCGTATGTAACACCAATGGAGTTGGGGACTGGTTTTGGGGTTTTATGCGTTAAAAATTATACGTATTTTTATCGATTTTTTCGACATACGTCTGAGACAGATCTGAGACCGACTTCCTTCTTAAAACCTTCAACGAAGTTCCTATTTCCATTTTAAAACGCTCTGTTTGTGACGTCAGGACTATAGCACTTTATGAGTACAATTCTGGCGCAATCGCGACAGTGACGGGTGATTTTTGCTTGCTAGGTATTTCTGAGATCAAGCTATACTGCGATGCGTGCCAAATTAGTTCGAAAACACATTTTTTTATTTGTCCAGTATTAATCGTTCGAGGAGTACTAAAAAAAGGGGATCCAATCCGTGGCCTGGCTAACCACTGAGACACCTTCGCCTTGACGGTGGCGGCGGAGGCGTGGTGGGGAAGCGGGGGGGGGGGGGGGTGGAGTAAAAATTATTCATAAACAAAAGTTAAA
>JARFNZ010132706.1:0-11114 GCA_031763405.1 Balanus nubilus
CGGTCCGTCCCGTGCCGTCCCGGTCCGTCCCGGTCCGGCCCGTTCCGTCCCGTCCCGCCCCGTCCTCCCCTCCTCCCGTCCTTCCGTCCCGTTCCGTCCCGTTCCGTCCCGTTCCGTCCCGTTCCGTCCCGTTCCGTCCCGTTCCGTCCCGTCCCCGTCCCCGTCCCGTTCCGTCCCGTTCCCGTCCCGTTCTGTCCCGTCCCCGTCCCGTCCCCGTCCCTGCCCGGCCCAGCTCGACGGAGGCCCGTGCCACCCCCACTAATGCGCCGGTAATTACCGGGTATTGTTCGAGTCGGGAAGTCTCCCGCAGACCGCACTGCCCGCCTCCGTCGGCCAGCCGTGACGTCACTGCATGGTGAGTAGTGACGTCACCGTGTGGTGAGGTCGTTGGATACGCGCGAGAGAGAAGCCATGTGTTGATGGGGAAGATGGTTTGAGGTTTTGCTGACGTCTGTTTGGTGCATATGACGATGCGGTAGGCCAATAAGTCAGTGTCGCTTCATATCCTTGGAGAAATTCTCGAAACTGCCATAAAAGGGTTGCGGTGAGCACAGCTAGAAGGAACCGGGAGAAAAATAGAAGCATCATATCCGCTGAAAATAGCTTTTGATAGGACTGAGACCTCAAACCACTGCATACAGCCAACTGGAATCTGATGATAGGCCAGCCCATTGTACCCAGCTCATTGCAGCTAAAAATGCACTAGAGTTGAATAAAATTTGCCCGAAGCCCTGACAATTGCAAAGAAAAATAGTGAGAAAATATGGTAAGCGAAACCCATTGAACAAAGAAACGGATGCATCGTCATGTCAAGCATTCTCTGACGGAACCTTGAGCGCTCATTGAACCACGTTTCTATTTGCTTTTTTTGTCGTGGGAAAGGTACTACCTACTCAATTCATTTAAAACAGCTCAATTTAGATGGCTTTATAAGTAGCTTAGCATGCATTTTGTAAGTAGTACGTATAACTGCCGCACTCTCTCATTCCCCAGCATATTCCTCTCAATTCTCTCTTCGGATCATTCTCTGCGTCAACAGATATTTGACTCTGTCCTCTCTATGACGACCTCGGGCCATCGGGTTCAAAGGCGACCAGACAGCAGGAGCACGCCCTGCTCCACTTCCCGACCCAAGTGGCGATTACGGCTAAAACAATTTACACCGGGCGCGATGTCTATCAGCGCCCTGGAAGCCGTGCTCCTCCCCTCTGCGCCTCAGCGGCAGTTATGGTTATAGATGACGTCAGATGCATTTGAATATTTCCACTTAAATTGCAAATCAGCCCGGTAATTAGGATACACAGAGAGTGGTAGAATGAACACTGGTAGCGCCGCGCGCGCCGCATCGAGGCGCAAATGGAATCCGGGAGATCGCGTCGCGCGCGGGTATGTATAATGAGCTACCAGTGGGCGATACATACGACTGTGGCGCGTGTCGGAAATGAGAGAAAGTAGCTGGTAATCTCCAGCGCCGGTTTATTATTGAGTAGTGCCACTTGTGGTTCGGTAGACCGCAGATAAACATGCGTCATGGTTGAGACGCTAGTCACGGTAATGTGTTTCTGCTCCGTGATCATGTTGGTTACATTTTGCAGATAGTTTGCGCAGCGCACATGGCAGTGTCCTTCCATATTTATACTCACCACCAAATGACATTCGCCCTGATTTTGTGGCTCTTAATGCGACATGTCTAATCGTAGTAAAAAGTTTCTAAAAACGTGAGAACATCTTCTTTAACAAACTACTTCTCTCTTGTTGCAACATTTTTAGGCAGCTATACTGGAAAAGCCCAATGAAATAAAATATGCCGACCAGAGCTACTTTACTAATTCTCCCACTGTTTAGAAGTTCCATGAAACGCAGTTACACAGGATGTCTGGAGAAATATCCTAGAAAGGATTATCATCAGTATAAAAGGTATTAAAAATAGAATGTCAAGGCAAACAGAGTCAGGGTACATGAATTGGTTTCGTGAACCAGTGACACAAATAGTGACAGTGACAGTTGACTGGCATGAGTTGAAACTATATGAGTTACTGGGTTGTTCCCTACATGATGCTATTTTTTATCCGTACCACTTTAGCATTTTGCTGTCTTTCATCAGTATCGGTATTCACACTCACTGGCTATGGCCCGATTCTCACTAAACGTAAACGTTGGACAAACGTTGGCAAAACGTAAGGTTTCAAAATTGAGCGGGCCGCAGTCACAAACACAAGCATGCCACAAACGGACATCGAATCAACATTAAAAGGAAATATAACGTTTGTGTGTTGAACACAAAATAAGGCAATCGAGTGTTCACGATTGCTTTACGTTACGTTTTCTTTTCGCTCGGTGACAATTGGGCCGAAGGCCCCGGTGACAATTGGGCCGAGGGCCCGGTCCTCACTGAGCGAGAAGTCAATGTTAAGTAGAGCAAACGTAGACAAAACGCAAGTTTTGCAAAATTGAGCATGCCACAAACAGCCACAAACACAAGCAGGTCACAACCAGATATCAAAACAGCATTAAAGGGGAAGTTTTCAGATGAAATTTGTTTATTGCCGTGCATTTTAACTCAATAACGCAATTGAGTGTTTACTGTTTACGCTTGCTTCACGTTAAGTTTACTTTTCGCTCAGTGAAGACCGGGCGTAGAAGCACGAAATGAGAGTAACGGATAGAATTCGGGCTTGAGTTACTACCCTGAGCTTCAACCCGTATTCACAAAGCAATTGCACCACGAAATAACTGAACCCGTTTACTGAACCCTAAAAAAACGCAAAGAGCTGGTCATCATTGCCAAAATTCAAGTTAATTTTCTTAATTAGTTTCTCTCGCTATCAAAAACCAAAGCAGTTTGATTTGAGGCATATTGAGGTTGTCTATTCGTCTGTATTTGTGTAGTCAACTCAGAATGCCCGTTACTGCCAAACCAACTTCCACGGAATTTGTCAAGGCGGACTATTCCCGTATTCCACCTAAGCTTGGCAAAGAAGTCAAGGAAGACTTAAACGTGGGTTTCTACAAGGTAAGTTTATTTCATTGCGTATACAGATTAACCTCCTCCTCTGGGTATTTATCTCAGAATGGGGGTGGAATTCGATTATAAATACGGGCACTGACATCAATTTGTACTAAATGTGATCAAAACAAGAAGCCCTCCTTAGAGATAACATTGAGCTGTCAGGTGACGCAAGTAGCACTATAGATTAGGATGGTGTGAACAGACACTTCCACCAACCACAGAACTGGTGCTATTTTCGAAGTTTGGATGCCGGCAACTGTAGACTAACGAAGGTCCAAAAAACGACTGCTTTGATGTTGCTCATATAGCATGCTGATTCAGCTATAACCTATGACAGGCAGCAACTATTTTTCGCCTGGAACGGCTCATTTGTTATAGCCATGACATGCTGAAGAACGCAGAGCCTTTCTTAAGGAAGGATGATCAGCACGATGGACTTTACGGATGTCAATCAGAACGATGATGTTTACAGAGATTGATTAGACCGATGGTGTTTACAGAGGCCAGGGGACGCGCCACGGATGTTTTACAGCGGAGGCAAAGCTTTCCGGGGCCTCCCATTAAAAGTGCATACCAGCCAAGGGTCTCCTAATAAATACCCCGAAATTTAAATTCCTCCTCGGACTTCGGCCACTTGACTTTTTGACTTTGGTACTCGGGTAGAAAGAAGTTAAATTTGTTTAAGTTTAGGGAACAGCTAAAAGCGCGTCTTTTGTTGGGGCCTCAAGTAAATTTTGCGGTGGTCTCCAGTAAATTTGTGGGAGCCTCCAGTAAATTATGCGGGGGCAAAAACACACTCTTCCTCCATGCCTGACAGAAGCGGGGGTAGATGAACCTGCCCCCCCCCCCCCTCTGTTGTTCCCCTCCTGACAGAGGTTGATAGGGACATAACCTGTTGATTAGAACGATGTCCTTCACAGAGGTTCATCGCACTCAACAACGTCATATTGTGTGCGTATCAACTTCACCAAACATGAAATTGAATGCCGGAAACCTCATGATGCATTGTTCTGTTACCCTTCCCCTCCCCTAAAAAAACTGTGGTAGATGAGAATTTCCCCACATAAAAATCGAAGTGTGACGCAGGTTTGCCTAAGCGCTGCGTCTCACCCTCATACCAGAACTTCAATCAAGGCCCGGAACGAAACCAAACCACCCCGACGGGGTTGACCGAAAGACGACCAAACCAACCCGAAGCAGCAAAAACAATTCCGACGCCGATAACACGATTGCTCATCTAAGCACACCATTAGAGTATCTGCAGAGCAGAAGATGTGTGCGCAATGCACATCTGCGCCCTACACCCTGACGACGCCTCCATTGGCGCGGCATCTGTGTAGAGGTTCGGCCGCGCCGCCACCGATACGGGACCGCTATCATTCATAAGATCTAAATCGGATCGCATGATTAATTATGAGCGAAATGTTTAGGAAAATGAGGTTTCTACATGCCGTTAGCCGACGGTGTTGGTGCCGCCCCACACAAATGAGCCGGCCACCGGGAATACATTAGCGTCGGACAGGGACGGGATGCTGGTCGGCCCGAGCTCCTGTCCGCCCGGGGTTCGCCCGGCGGCTGATGTCGCCTCAGGGCATATACAGGTCCACGGTGAGGCGCTGGCTCGGCCACGGACAGAGGTGAAACGTTAACGATATGATCTGCAGCGGCAGATTCGGGGATTGTCAGTGTGGCCACCACCCACCTGCCAGCAACAGTAGGCTCATCAGATTTTAGCAGCCCCTCTACCTTTATGTGCACCCTAAACCAAATCAGTCCCCGAATGTTGTGATTAGTGTTATTGGTTGGAATGAACCCTCACACATCTTCGATGGGCCTCTACGAATCGGAATGGCTGTATATGCCAGGATGGGACCTCTTTAAGCTCCCGACTGTCGGCCTTTTTTTGGGGGGGAGGGGGGGGGGTGACTACTGGCCTCCATGGTTGCTTTCTCTGGATCGGCATCAGTTGACTGCCGCTCGCTGACTGTGGGTCAGCATCCTCGGCTGAGAGGTGACACACACTCGGCTGAGGGGCTCTGGCTTGTGGGCGCCTCCGTCAATGTGTTGGTTAAAGGGATATTGTCACCCAAAATGAAAAATGTATATGTGGTAAAGCAAGTTTCCCTGTTAAACCAGTCCAGGCCGTTTCAAAAGCTTCGCCCTCAATCGTCTGCAATCTTCATTCAATCTTTTTTCGCACTAGTTTTAGTGAAACGGTAGGTACTTTTCCTAGCCTAATCCGCTCTCGAAAGACTGGAATCACGCCATCACTGCACATTTGAAGGAGAAATTTAGTTAGGATTTTAAAGTATACCGACAAAATAATGTTATCATAGGGTATTTCGTTCGAAGTTCTATTCTCATTTGTTTTTTAGTCAAACGCAGTCCTCTCTCTATCTTTCGAAAATATGAATCAACACGATTTGCAGATGCTATGGCTAAGTTAAGTACACAATGCCCTTTACTGTGTCTCGGAATTTCGCCCGACTTTGTTTCGTCCTCTGCGTCGAATTTGAATATTCTGCTTGGCAGCGCAAAAGAAATGTAAACAAACCGCATAGCAGAACGTGCCGCCAGGAACGTATGATGTGGCCATCATGCCGAAATGGAGGGGATCATAATCACGCAGTTCTTTTAAGAGTTGGAAGTGAGTCAAAAACCATTTCCTTATACCTCCTGTTAGGTGATGTGGTTGAACGTTTGAGCCTTACCATCAGTGACACAAAATTCGTTGCGTTGATTTTAACCGTTTTTTACATTGCTGCCCAAGGTGACAATGCTCCTTTAAGAGGACTGCGGTCACGATAGCGAGGGCGCGGCGACGGTCGGCCGCCCTCTTGGCTGTTTGGGTCTCAGGTGACTTCCTCCGCTTGTCTGCCGCACTAAGTTCCATAAGGAGTGGCGACGGATGGTCGGGATAGTCATTTTGAGGAAATTCCATTGATGAAAGAGTAGCATGTACAATGCGCATTTCGCTCATGCACCTCGTTCATGAACGAAAACCGCATACATGAATTGGTGAATTAGTGCACAATCAGTTGCAAAAATGCAGCAGTTGTCACTAAAACAAATATCAGCAGCATTAACGCCGACCTTTAACCCAACTTTGAACAGAATAAAATTCACACCAAAGTTTAACACGTGTAGTGGAGGGTGGGGGGCGAAATCCGCTCACCTTTCGGTTTTCACATACTTGTTCAAATAGTGATCATGTTTTTCGAGCAATGTTCATGCAAATAACTGCTTTAAGGTGCGAACATATGAATATTTAATATATCAAAACATTCATTTGAAAAAGAAAGATAATCGGCGTATTCTGGTGAATAAAAACGGATTAACTTTGGGAGTTTTTCGGGGGGATTTTCTGGGGATCTTTTTTCATTGCAATTATTTGTTCGTTTGGCACGATATGATGTTATATCTTACTTAAATTGCTAAATATGTTGGCATTATTTATTTTATTTGACGTAATGCATAGGGCGATCCAGGTAAGCATCTTGGAACTACCAGCCGGCAGTGTTGTGCACCTGAGTGCGCCTCTTCCAAAAATGTAAACAATCGTTAGGGTTTTGCACGTAGATTGCTAGAGAAGTGCACTTGATGCATTTACTGCGCCGAAGAAAACCAAAGAAGCAAGCAAACCCCACCATTTCGTTCCAAACTGTTCAAACAGAGTGTCAGACAGAGTGCATCCCAAAAACAAGAGCCTCGTACCGTCTCTGCTGGAAGGATTGTCTTCAAATTTTCACACATCCCTTGTAATTTGATTCTAGGACAAGCCTCAAAGTTTCTAAACGCAGTTTGGGGGCGCTATCGAGAACCCACTTGGGGAGATTCCCTCCCGCAGGGAATAGGGTTAAGTACGTAAATACGGAAAATGCACAGTTAACAACTTCGAAACGTAGACGATTGAGGGAGAACTTCCCTATACGGACTGGTCTGTTAGAATAGGTGAAGCTTCTCCATACAGTATTTCTTTGCAGGGCTGGCAAGCTTTTTGCTATCACCATTTTCCCAAGGTCAAGCAAAATATAGCTGGCATATGTTTGATCGGACAGTAATGGGCTCCTGTATTCCACCTTGCCTGCATCTGGTAGTAAATCCACTGGTTCTTGTTCGTCACGACACCCACCACAGGAGAGATATAATTTAGACATGTATTATTTATTTAAGTGTGAGCTTTGCTACTGACAATTTGGGATCAGTAGCCAATGTAAACCGAATGGTAGGCATTTCAGTGCAAACATCGCACTGAAATATCGACCATTCGGTGAAAGACATTAAAAAAAATTCCAACAGCATAGACAGTTAACATTATTTTGGGAAGACATCAGGATTGTGGGCAGTATAATGACAGGCACACAGCCATCTACCCTCCGATCGGGAGTGGACTAAATCCGGGAGCTGCTGCCTGGGAAAGGGAGGATAACAACGGCTGGTCAGCGTTTTTCGATGCTTCGCTCTTTTCCCTCTGGAGCATTCATATTCTAAAACATCGCCCTGCAAAATCTGACGACTGTGACCACAGAACACTGTATTCAGCAGGTGCAACATGGTTTGTTGACCACATCATCAAATCAACGTATGATATATTGTTTTGTCATTGGTGTGATGATGTGGTTCTGGATAGTCTGCTGAGCTAGCAGACTCTAAATAATGAAAAATGAATTTGTTGAACATGCATTATAAATTTCAAGAGTAAGCAATGTTTCCAAATGTCATCTAACGTTCTACTGACATTGTGAGGACAGTTCTACATCTAACGTGAGGACCGTTGGGTGATTTTAAGCCAATAATCTGAAAACGCGGTGTCCAAATTAAAGAATTTATAACAAGAGTAGCAATGCATGTTAGTTGGCTTGTGAGTGAAGCATGCGGCTGTAGCACTCATAAAACAAAACACGCTAGACATGTACTGTTACAATGAAACTGAAAAGCGGTTTGTTTAATACATCGGAACACCATCCTGTTTAAATTCCGTTCAATAACAACCATTATTTTTATCAGTTCCTAACTACTTACTTGTTAAGTGTCTTCCCTGTGTTCTATAAAATGTCTTTTAATGGAGATGTACATACATATAAATACATAGCATACATGGGAAGTAGATAGCATGATTATAACTTAATGCCAAGTCCGAGTCAAGTGTCATCGAATTGGCACCAAAGAGCAAGTAAAAATAAATGTCTGCATGTTGCATACGATGGAGATTGATCTCCATACAACACATCCCACGGTTCCTGGCGACGAGCGACGTAACGCAAGGCGCAAAAGAACTTGATAACCGGAAGGCAATGGGCAGGGATGGCGAAGCAAACACCACTCACCAGGCGCCAACAGTGAAACCGGTAAGGGTCAGTGCAGCCGGCATAATGTAACGCTCAGCACAATGGAGGCCAGCGGTGGCCGGCAGTGGCCAGCAGTGGCCAGCAGTGGCCAGCAGAGTGGCCAGCAGCGGTCAGCAGTGGTCAGCAGTGGCCGGCAGTGGTCAGAAGTGGCCAGCAGTGGCCAGCAGTGGCCAGCAGCGGCCAGCAGTGGCCGGCAGTGGCCAGCTGTGGCCAGCAGTGGCCAGCAGTAGCCAGCAGAGTGGCCAGCAGTGGCCGGCAGTGGTCACAGTAGTGGCCAGCAGTGGCCAGCAGAGTGGCCAGCAGTGGCCGGCAGTGGTCACAGTAGTGGTCCACAGCAGTTGTCAACAGTAGCCCACAGTAGAAGTAGTCGGCAGAAGTCGCCAGAGCGGATCAATAGCGCGTTCCAGGACGTCAATTATCCGGGGGCGTTTTTACCTTGGCCAGTGTAAAGACCGGCGAGCTGAGTCAACCTGCCCCGGCGTGTTATTCCACCTTTTTGTCGCCATTTGTAACCGTCAATAAATGAACATCCCGGGCTCACACAAATCAATTTCATCGGTTTTTGTCTAGATGTCTCTCTTGAATACTACATGTCCACTAAGACTGGCAAATTGGTGTTGCAGGACTGCAAGGAAGGTGATTGGCTTTCCAGACAGCCAATTCTCACTATGGACTCGGCGAGCTGTATTGGAACCCAGATTGTGCAGAGTCGCTCCAATTAAGGTCATCTAGATTATCCTTGACAAAAACATTTGTGGCTTTCGCATTGGTGTGAGAGAATTTGTTATCGAGGAAAGGAGGGCAGCCATAACTACAGTAAGAATATAGAAGTAAATGTACAAAACTGGAGCAAGTGTACCTACACACATCCCCACAAGCACGACCATACATAATGCATGATACAGGTACATACCTACCTTCCCTATCCTGGTACGTCACATATGAATGGATATAATCTGCATATTTGGATATGACTGCATCGTTAATACGCTGACAGATTGCACATCAAGCATCACAATTTGAAGTTGTGGCTAATCTCGCCTTTGCGCTGGTCTGCTGTTGACTTCCAGTTAGCGTCAACTACCTGCCAGCGCTCGCTGGAAACGTATCTAATCAGCTGAACTCTCTAGCATTAGTATGGAATAGGTGAAAAGGTATAATACAAAAACTCGCGAGTCTATTAAATTTACCAGTGTGGAAAAACAGATGGAGCGACGCCACTGAAAACAACAAAGATCGAATATCCACCTATTGCAGGTGGTTCTCAGAACCCATGCGATTCACCATGTTTTTTCATAGCACGGACAAAAGCTTTTTATGAAATTGTACACACAATAGTCGCACTAAACATGATACAAGTTCCGCTAGCTAATCTGCCTTTGCACCCCGATGAGACGGTGCATTCGGCACCTTCCTTCAACTCGCCCTGGCCCCTGCCCCTTCGGAAACCAATCTAATTCCCTCGCGTCATACCGTGGGACCTGTGCAGAAACTATGCAGATCGAGGTACCCGCCTAACGCGATCGTTTATACGATTCAAATGGCTGCTCCCCAGTAAGACGGATCAGCTCTATCTACATAGCGGCGGCGCGAGACTCCAACTGTAAAACACGAGCGTCGGGAATGCCAATCGCGCCCTAATGGATTGGCTGCTCGACCGATCTGGGAAAACTCGCCGGCCGGGGCGGGGCTGACTGATAAAGAATTGGGGCTATTTTGGGGATGGATCAGCGTGTGCCCAGCTTTTGATTGGTGGGATTTTTAGGTTACAATGATCGTGAGCAGGATATTTATCAACTTGAGAATTATTTGAACATGGGTATTTATCTTGTTCAATATGGCAGCGTAGTTGATTGTTTTCCTGCTGCATATAGGTTTAGGAGCATGGCCATGATAATAAGTAAACAAAACACGAAAGGCTGGTGTTTATAGTCCATTGCCTCTCAATACCAACACATCTCAAACTCGCAACTCCATGTAGATCATCCAACCTCCCAACTTCATGTCAAGCTAAAAGCTGAAACACAGCACACTCGCGATCATATCGCATCTCGAATCTTTCATTGAAATACACGTAGCCTTCCTCACCTGCATATCGTCTGCTCCTCGGTTCTCCGCTGAGGCGAGGAAGGCTACCATTGGGAGAAGCAATGCATGCTTTTCTCGCGAGCGGCCAGGATACTGTGTTTCAGCCTTAAAAGTAAGAATTATCTAGGTAGCCCACCCTCCCTGGTCCTCTGAGAGTCCGCCCCCGCCGCTCAAACTAACTGAGCCCAGAGGTCTACCCTCTCTGTCCTCCCACCATGTGGCCCCAGTCCAGCTCCGACTGATGTCCACCCTTCCAGCTCCGACTGATGTCCACCCTCCCAGCTCCGATTGATGTCCACCCTCCCAGCTCCGACTGATGTCCAACCTTCCAGCTCCGACTGATGTCCACCCTCCCAGCTCCGATTGATGTCCACCCTCTCAGCTCCGACTGATGTCCACCCTCCCAGCTCCGACTGACGTTCACCCTCCTAGCTCACCGTCAGCGTAATCAGTGGCGGCGTCATCCGGATGCTGTCATTTAGCCGTGCAGTCCGGGCGGCGCGGGAGATTATCAAGGGTCCTTCCCCCACAAACACGACGTGTCGGCACCTCCGCCGGCTGTGCCGGCACTGCTCCTCTCACCTCACCTCCGGACGGAGACGGAGACGGAGACGGAGACGGAGACGGAGACGGAGACGGAGACGGAGACGGAGACGGAGACGGAGACG
>JARFNZ010132717.1:0-11113 GCA_031763405.1 Balanus nubilus
ACCATCGAGGACCGTGACGCTCTTCACTGTTCACCATCGAGGACCGTGACGCTCTTCACTCTGTCCACCATCGAGGAACGTGACGCTCTTCACTGTTCACCATCGAGGACCGTGACGCTCTTCACTCTGTCCACCATCGAGGACCGTGACGCTCTTCACTGTTCACCATCGAGGACCGTGACGCTCTTCACTCTGTCCACCATCGAGGAACGTGACGCTCTTCACTGTTCACCATCGAGGACCGTGACGCTCTTCACTCTGTCCACCATCGAGGACCGTGACGCTCTTCACTGTTCACCATCGAGGACCGTGACGCTCTTCACTCTGTCCACCATCGAGGACCGTCACGCTCTTCACTGTTCACCATCGAGGACCGTGACGCTCTTCACTGTTCACCATCGAGGACCGTGACGCTCTTCACTGTTCACCATCGAGGACCGTCACACTCTTCATTCTGTAGCGGTACTTCAAGAGAAAAATAAAACTTTTTGCAAGTTTACGAAAACTGCTGGCGTCCGTTGGATGAAAAAGGCGAAACGCGACACTTCTTAACAAAACGGCCGGAAACCAGAGGCACAGGCAGTTTTGTAGGCGAATGACTGCTGTGCTGTATCCCGTTATCACATGTCCGGCCGTAGATAACATTAATACTAAAAGTATTTATGTTATCTATGGCCCGGCCAATTAAGACTATGTTTCGCAACCGATCGGACAGGTGACTCAAGTCACCGCCGGGGCACCAATAAGTGGAGCCGCCAGCTCCTGTCGGGGGCGTTGTTAGAAGGTGCCGTTACTTCCAGATCGCTCCAGTGACCCCTGCTTCCGGTGTCGGCAGTTAACGAGCTGACCTTTCTGTCCCCTCCCCCCCCCCCCCCGACGGGGAACGGTCGTTGGTGGAAGGGAGACATGCGTATCGATCCCCAAAACAGGCCCCAGATCCCCAAAACAGGCCTCAGATCCAAGAGAATCTACCTGCAAATTACAATAAAGGATCTAGGATCCCACCACAATTAAAAAAAAAAATGCGCCAATAAATCTATTACTAAAAGATGGATGACATTCAGTAATAGCAACATATTTGACATCCCAAAGAGTTTCAACATTCAAAGTAATTTTATGAGCTCATTTCATTTTTAGTTCAATAAGCTTCAAAATAAAAAGTCACAGCCATTATCTTGGTTATTTTACCATATGCAACAACAGACAATATTCGACAACTTGGATATAACTTAAATAAAAGTAGTCATAAATTGTCAAGTCAATTTCTATAAATTCATCCGAATGGTTCGCAAAGATCACTCTGAATTCGGAGAGTAAAGCTGAGCAAATGTTGAGCACAGTTTACTGCCTGTACCATGGGGCTTGGGTTCAGCAACCAGTAATGCAATTCCAGTCCAGTCAGATACGTTTGCATCCGGCCTGATATCGGACAAGATCGAGGGGGGATTTATTGCGTGCTGCCCTGCATCATGACACGGAAATCCGTGCCAGACAGATCCTCTGTTGGCCGGGTGCCAGTCAACCTCGTGCTGGTTGCAGGATCGCAGAGTTCTTCTCGAATCCGTCGGCAAAACGCCAGGGCCCAAGGGGTCCGCAAATACATTGCAAAGCGAATCCAATATTTCAGTCAATCTAAAACTGGATCTTAAGATCATCTCGCGGGATGTTTTTGTCGTGCATATTGCACGAAATTTATATTATACTTTTATCACCCCATGTGCCATTTGAGCGCTATGGCCTGGTAATGTTCCTCGACGCGATGTTTACGATCGGTCGCGGTCCTCCCGAGGGATTGACAACTCCAACTGCATCGCCAGAGGATCTCAACGGCTGGCCAAAGTTGGAGAGAGAGAGCACCTCAGCCGCCTCTAGTGGCGTCACCGCGTCAGTACCCGACGCCCTGTCATACCGACCGACCGGGTCTGCCGGCTCCTATGGGCGGTTTACGACAGCGATCAAATTCCGTCGGGAGCACTCGAATACAAGAGCTGGACCCTGATCACCGCCACAGAAGGCAGCGAGCAATGAGCACACCCTTTCCCATGAATGTTGTCATTTATCCGGACTCACCAGTGGTTTTCTTTATCGCGTAATTGAAATGGTCCCTTCGAATACGGGGGCCTTTGTAATGATCACAAAGGTCGAGAACACACGAGACCCACAGACTGCAAACGGAGGGGCACCAGCGAGGTGGCCATGCCACTGACCTGTATCGACTCCATGCCTCGGAGGTTGTACTGCCCGATCTGCAGGATATGGTCACCGCTCTGCAACCGACCATCCTGCAAAGACAAGCACACCGAGTCTGATAACAACTCGCATACTCGAGACACATCCCCACCCACCCACTGCCACGCTGCAGCCAGACACATCGGCACACAGGACTCATCAAGTCAGAGAGCTCCACAGCCGACAGTATAAAACAAACGACGTTCAAATACTTCACAACGGGCGTAAAAGAAAGTGACGAAGATTCTGAATACGCAATATACTTGTTGCAGCTGTCATTCAGATGACTACTGGATGAAATGCCCATATGACACTTTGATACATTTCTGCAAAGTCGCCTGTATTTTACACCGCCTTACTACAGAATAAAAACAGAGCAAATTTACTGCGACCTAAAAGCTTTCTGGCCTTTCGAGAGCTGAATCAACACCGCCATCACACCCGGTTGGAAACTGGAGTGTCACATGGGTCGAGCCGCCCGAGCGGTCCAGGGCTGGCCGGTCTGATAGACGCACTGCCACCCCCCCCCCCCCCCCCAGCCCACATCATCCCCCCGCGGCAGACCGCAGTGACTCGGCATGCCAGCTGTGACCTCTAGCAGGGATTGAACCCTGGCCACTCCGACCTTGAAGAACAGTGGGACGTTGATTGAGAGGTACACACTTCGTCAGGAGAGCAGACAAGGGAAGCTTACGTGTCCGCTAGTTGCAGAGGCAGATGTCCCATCAGGATGGAAGGAATGGTTCTTCTGGAAGGCTACTGGAGGTACGGGCAGGAGACAAGGAAAGAGCATGTCAGGAGACAAGGAGAGAGCATGTCAGGAGACAAGGAGAGACCCTGTCAGAAGACAAGGGGAGACCCTGTCAGGAGACAAGGAGAGATCATGGCAGGAGATAAGAAGAGATCATGTCAGAAGACGAGGAAAGATCATGTCAGGAGAAAGGTCATACGTACTGTTTGGCAAGGTCGAGCCATAATTGTTACTGGTGATCCCCAAATGTCGTTCCCGGCAATGTTGCTCCAAAGCATGTTTTTGGGAATCGTGTGCGGAGCCAACGGGTCTCTAACCACACACAACAAATTTAAAACGATCGGCCCAGCCGTTTCCCAGATATAGAAGAGGGTGTGCACGTGCACAAGTGCAGGTGCACCCCACCCCTGACTTGTGTAAAGCTCGTAGCTAATGGGTCCCGCCGTCGGCCCAGCCGTTGCGGAGTACTTGTGAGAAGACTTTTTCAGACACTCCTCACGCGGCACGCGCCACGCGCCGTGATGAACACCAAAGTGAGTCGACACTGGTCTCATACAGGGTAGGAGGGATGAGGGCCACTCAGCAAAGAAGACCGCTTGTCAATCGGCCGCGCGGTTGCAGAGATATAAGCCTCTCAAACGCGTCGGTATGGGCCGGGTCGCTCATACTCAAGATATTCCCCAGATACCACGAAAGAACTCGCTTCGCACTTCGTGCTCGCTCGTAATGAGCCACTATTGCAACTTAAGTTGTGAAAGGTATAACTCATGATTCCACAAATGGCTCTGAGCTCAGACATGGAGTGCTTGGTCTCTGAAGTTTGGCGATGAATTATCCTTTAGGGAATCGGGATCGGCGAAGTTATATGGCGCCCGTGTGCCTAATGGGTGACTGGTTGTCTGATTTACAGCACCATAACGACGCTTAAAAACGATATGACGAGAATATAAATAACCTAAAAAAACTATTCACGTAGATAAACGGGGTTTGCCATGTCGAGTCCAAATCCAGGCAATAGTGCAGTGGTGCATCACCAAACTATGTGAGATGGATGGTTTGGATGAGATAAACCGGACGATTTCAACTTTCCATAGCATTTGCAATTCAAATTTATATAAATTGGAAGACAGTCCAATTCAGAGAGTAGTATGAAAAACTCTGCTTCGCCCGCTTCCACGCTCCAAACGATACGGGCGCCCGCTTACCCATTCCAGCCGATAACGGCAGGGGTTTGAAACAAACGACCAGCAATATCTCAGTTGCCGCGGTTCGGCGATGGCTTCTCATAAGAGGACCCGTGTCGCGGTAGACCAGAAATGACATTCGTTGCTACAGTGGAGTAAAATAAAGGAAAATGAATAATAGATAAAAAAAACATAAAAAGATTCTGGTTGCATGTGTGTTGTAAAAACAAAATCGAAAGAATGTAATCAGCCCCAGGTATTGCACGTATTCACACCCCAGTCGCACACACGCCAGCCTAGTTAATCTTGTTTGTACGGCTCCGGTTCGATGGTATGTGATGAGCGGCTGCAGTCGTCGTCTCAGCCTATCGGGGACGGCGGCGGCGCAGGGCGGCGGGTGGGGCGGGGGCGGCGGCGGCGGCGGCGGCTGACTCACCCTGTCGGCGACCCCGCCGGGCAGGATGGTCTTGACGACGACGCCGGTGCTCCTGCCGCCGATGATGCCGAAGCCGAGGCCGGTGCCGTCGTTCACCAGGTCAATCACCTCCACCTGCGCCCACTCAGTGTTCAGCTGCCGACGGGAGAGAGGGGGGAGTCAGGTGGCGGAGAGAGAGGGGGAGTCAGGTGAAGGGGAGAGGGAGGAGTCAGGCCGCCGGGAGAGGGGGGAGTCAGGTGGCGGGAGAGAGTGAGTGAGGAGTCAGGTGGCGGGGAGAGGGAGACGACAGAACATCCTCACTCTCACCTTCCCACACTCGTTTAAGCCGTCAAGGGCAGAGAAGGAAGGAAGTTAACTGTGTTCAAAAGGCAGCCTCTTGGTAACCAGCCGTCAGCTAACTCGTAAAAAAAAACGCGAAAAGTGTTCGACTCACGTACCAAGCAGTAGCAAAAGAGAGCCCGAGCAGATCAGAAGGGATAAAGTAACGCCACTTCTGACCTAGCAACTGACACTGACTGGTGACAGGTTGCGGCACACTGATATCCTCACTAATGTCAGCACAAGTTATCCCCACACCTCACACTAATGTTATCCTTCCACCTCACACTAATTATCCTAGTTATTTATTTAGTATACTAGCTATCTAGTTACTAGTATCTAGTTATCCTAGTTATCTAGTTACTAGATCTACTAGTCTACTAGTTATACAGTTACTACTATACTAGTTATCCTAGTTATCTAGTTATCTATCTAGTTATCCTAGTTATCTAGTTATCTATCTAGTTATCCTAGTTATCTAGTTCTACTCCTAGTTGAACTCCTAGTTCTCTATAGTTATCTGGTTATCCTAGTTATCCTAATTATATATCCTATCTATCCTAGTTATCTAGTTAGTTATCTATCTAGTTATCTATCTAGTTATCTATCTAGTTATCTGTCTAGTTATTTATCTATCTACTTATCTAACCAGTTATCTAACCAGTTATATATCCAGTTATCTATCTAGTTATCTATCTAGTTATCTATCTAGTTATCTATCTAGTTATCTATCTAGTTATCTATCTAGTTATCTATCCAGTTATCTATCTAGTTATCTATCTAGTTATCTATCTAGTTATCTATCTAGTCATCTAGGAGGGAGGAGGGAGGAGGGGAGTCCTGGGACTCACCACCATGTCCTGCTGCTGCGCTGGGTCGGCGGCGGTCGGCGGCGGCTCGGCCAGACTGCCGTCACTGGCAGAGAGCTCCGGTGCTCGAGCTACCACCAGCGTCACCGCACCTGGCCGACGGAGGGACACAAGGCGTCAGTACTGCAGCAGTAGAGGCCAGGACGGAGGGACACACGGCGTCAGTACTGCAGCAGTAGTGGTCAGGACGGAGGGACACGCGGCGTCAGTACTGCAGCAGTAGTGGTAACACACGGCGTACCGTTAGTGGTGTCGCCGAAGGAATATTGGAGACATGGCGTCACTAACGATGATCCGCTCGGCAATTGTGGCGGTGATATCGACACCAGCGTGAGGCCAGGGACGTTTGACTCGGATCACTGTGAAACCGTGTCTCGCTTCTCGGCATGTGTACCCAGTCTGCCAGCAGTGTCCCGCACGCGTTCCTACAACTATCGCAGAGCAGACTTTGACGGCTTGCGCACTGCCCTAAGGAGCATAGCTTGGAACTGTTTACTACATACAGATGTCGATAGTGCTACAGAGCTGTTTGTTTTATGACCTTGTTCACGCTGCTGTTGCAGATCATGTTCCTGTTGTGTCCCGTAACCGCCGATTCCCCCATGGTTTAACAGTCACATGGTTTGATCGCGATGTGCAATGTGCCCTCAGACTAAAAAATAGTGTTCATCGAATAAAAAAGTCCTCATCCTCTCCTGACAACGACCGGGCCTTTTTCCAAGCCGGATCAGCTTTCAAAAGCATGGCAAATGTCAAGTACCGCAGTTATCTGCTCAGCCTCGTCAGCGACTTCCGAGACAATCCAAAACGGTTATGGTCATTTATAAAAAAATCAGCGAAATCCTCGCAGCCCTCTTTGACCACAAATATCGACCAAGGCCGCTCTTACACCAACCAGGTAGACTGTGCTAACCTGCGCTAACAGGTCATTTAGATCAAAGTTCTCGGACCCCCATGTAGCTGACTTTCCGGAGTCCAAAGCATTTCACACCTCCAGCCTCAGCACGTTTGCCTTACTACCAGACAAAGTTGAAAACTTGCTGCTGTGCATTGGACAGCACAGAGCGTGCGGTCCAGATGGACTCAGTGCCCATATACTCAAATAAGTTGGCATGAGTTGGCATGAGTTGGCTATCCCCATCAACATCCTCTGCAAACTCTCATTAACCCAGGGTGTTTTTCCCAGCGCTTGGCAAGAGGCCAATATCATTCCGATCCATAAGGGCGACAAAAAAATGCGCAGACAACTACAGAGGTATTTCACTGCTCCCCTGTGCTCCAAAATTTTAGAGAAAGTGGTGTTTGACTGCCTCCCGGGCCACTGCCTGCCAATTCTTCCGCAAATCAACATGGTTTCCTTCCCAGGCGGTCCTGCACCTCTAACCTTAGCAGCTTCCTCAAACACGGACGGGGCTCGATCCAGCAGGGCGCGCAGACTGATGCTATCTATACAGACTATTCCTCGGCCACTAGTGTAAACCATGCTCTTCTTCTTCACAAGCTTAAAACATCATTCAATATAACGGGTTGCGCGTACTCCTGGATCGAGTCCTACCCCACTGGTCGCAGACAGCGAGTGGTGCTGAATGGCAAACTGTCCGACTGGGTGCCTGTCACCTCCGGGGTCCCCGAAGGCAGTACATGTGGGCCGTTACTTTTTATTTGTTTTACATCGGATATAAACTGCTGCGTTCGTACAAACTGTAGTATGTACGCTGATGACATCAAACTGTACCACCGCGTGAAGTGTACCGCCGACGCTGAGCCCTTCAGGCTGACTTGAGCCGCCTTGCCGCGTGGTCTTTTGTCTGGCGACTGAAGCTGAACCCATTCAAGTGTAACGTCATCTCATTTACTTTACGGTAAGTCACCTATCATGTATAACTACTCACTAAATGGTACCGTATTGGAACGCCGCTGTGAGACGCGCGATTAAGGAGTTATTCTCGACTCAAAACTGACATTCGCATCTCCCGTAGACTGTGCACGTGCAGTGTCCAGGGCAAACAGGATGCTAGGCCTTCTCATCCGCAGTATGAAGCTGCCACGATTCAGGCGAAACTCGAGTTTAAACCATCGGGCCCTGATATGCGCTTATGACGCACATGTACGGTCTCTGCTTGAGTACGACAGTGTGCTACGGACAGGCGCAGCTGACACCCATCTAAAGCGTCTCGAACGTGTCCAGCACAAGTTTCTGAGGTGGCTAACTTCCAGGTCGGACCGACCCAGCACCGACCTACGCTATGAGGCACTCTTGGCCCATTTTAACATGTGCTTAGTTAAATCGAGATTTATTCAGCATGACATCATGTTTTTATACAATGTATATCACAGCCGCATCGACTGTCCGGGTCTCGTGTCGACATTCAGTCTGTCCGTGCCACCTCAGCCAACTCGCAACTCTGCCCTTTGGGCCATACCTTTTGCCAGGGTAAATACCGTCCTTCGTAGCCTTCTCTGTCGTGTACCAACACATACCAACTCCTTTCTCAGATCCTATACGGCCACTGATTTCTTCACCTCAACGCACTGCTCCTTCTTCTCCAGCGTTCCAAAGTTCGCGAGTCGAGGTATCCCGTTTAACTGATTTGCCGTGTGAATGTGTGTTAAGTGCTGGGGCAATTCGATGATGTATGTATTTATATAGATGATGTATTTGGAAAAACCTTGAGTTTGTTTTATGACGTGACTGCACCTATTATTGGGTTATATACCTGTTGGTGTTTTTATCAATAAACATAAACATAAACAATATTATTCAGGGAATACAGATCTAGTTACACGTGCATTTAAAACGCACAGTATACTGTTTCCAGTTTAAGCCGATAATCCTGAACTCCTATCTATATACAATCAATGAAACAATGAGTGGCAGCCTTAAACAGCATTAAGGAGAGGCCCATTTCGGGCCATGACTCTGAGAGCGATAAGGCGGTGGCAGGAGGCGGAGTCAATAGATAGGCTCTGCAGACGGCAGCTCTGAAGAGCCATAATCAACCTCGGCCTTCACCAGACTCTGCAGGCTCTGGTTTCCCATTCCTTTTGAATGATCTGCTATCGTCGGAAGCTTCACTTCACATAGCCCTAGTCACAGAAAAGCATTCATTCATTCATCCATTCATTTATCAATTCACGAGTTGCAGTGTCCGTGGATATGATGGCTGTGAAGTGTATGCCGGCCAGCAGAGCGGCGTCGGTGGCCACCTGAGCTCACCTCTTGCCCGCTGAAGAATGGTCCCTGAGCCCCGTCCCTGAGCTCACCTCTTGCCCGCTGAAGAATGGTCCCTGAGCCCGCCCCTGAGCTCACCTCTTGCCCGCTGAAGAATGCTGATGGCCTGCGGATGGGAGATGTTGGCGTCCAGAGGCTGTCCATCGATGGCCAGGATCTGGTCACCCTCCCTCAGGCGGCCATCGCTGCGGAGACAGGCACACACACGGAAGGTCAGACCCGTGTCACAACACCAGGTGGGAGGGGGGGGGGGGGGCGGTCTACTGATGGCCAGGATCTGGTCACCCTCCCTCAGGAGGCCATCGCTGCGGAGACAGGCACATCACTGGTCAAGGAGACAAGGATACACGGCCGGTCCGGCCCGGGAGTCGGACATATCACAACGGTGGACGGTCACTGCGTAAGAGCGGGAATAGACACTCGGCAGGTCAACGCCATGGTAAACACCAGGCCAGGGAGAGTCGACCATACTTATGTGGAATCTGGAAACCCGACAGATGCAGACAGACGGCCGCGTGGTTATACTAGACAGGAGCGGACGTGGAAACCAACTGGGTCATGTGTGCACGGGGCGGCAGCAGACAGGAGACGAAACAGGAGAGCGGCAGACATGGGAGAGACTGACAGAGAGGGTGAGTGGTGTCTCCTCTTGTATTGTCATCTTGTCCCGGCTGGTGCGCCATCGCACCAACACGGACGAGCCGACGCCACCATGTTTAATACCTAATGCCTATCGTGTCCGAGCCGAAACACGTCCGTCCGACCCGGACAGGCCGAGACGAGACGAGACGAGACGAGACAAGACCGGCGGTGGAGGCGAGCGAGTGGCGCTCCTGGTCGTAAATATGGGAGTTAGAATGGGGGCGGGGGCGGGGATGGGAGGGGACGAGGAGACGGAGCTCGGCCGCGAGGCTCCACCAGCAGCAGTGGCCGCCCCGGACACAGCTCGGTACACGCTCTCTGAGGGGAGGGGCCGTAGACGACCCCAGAACCCCCCCTCCCCCCCTCCTCTCTGAGGGGAGGGGCCGTAGACGACCTCAGAACCCCCCCCCCCTCCTCTCTGAGGGGAGGGGCCGTAGACGACCGAAGAATGCAGAACAAAATATACAGAACTTGCAAAACTCGCCGGAAAGAAATTATGTAATACAAGGTCAGACATGGAAGGTTTTGTATCGAATGAAACGAGCACCGGAAAACAAAGTTAAAGGCTTTGAAGCAGCATTGATACAATACTCACCCGTGCGATCCTCACTAAAGCATATATTGTTTCTTCGTGTAAAATACACTCATCACTTAGTAGCGGATGAAACTTTGCTCAAAACAGGCAGCTCACAATGCGAATAAGCCAAATAAGCCATTAATTAATCCCAGCGGAATCATCCCAACTGAATTAACCAGCCACCAGCACAAATCAAATCAACGTGTGACAAACCAAATAGCGGCTGAAAGTTCCCGTCGTCTGTTCAAGACGATTACGTCACAGCGCACTCGAGGAGCACGGCGCCCACGAGCGCAGACTGACAGAGCAAACCGCAGCTTGCGGACTTCGACCAGCGCAGCCTCCACTTCCAATTGCTACTACGTTCCAGTCGAGCTTACCGCGTCGCCTCTAGGCTCTGTTCCGCCACAGTCGGCACGCCAGTAGCCGAGCCGCGCCCGCGCAGCCGCCCAAGCAGCGTGCCAGCAGTGTTCGAGCAGTGTTCGAGCAACGTTCGAGCAGCCTGCGAGCAGCAGTCGAGTGTTCAAGGAGTGTTCCAGCAGCGGCTGAGCAGCGCCCGAGAAATGACCGAGCTGCGCCCGAAAACGCCCGAGCAGCAGCGTAACAGCACCCGAACACAAGCAAGTCAAGCAGCGTTCGAGCAGCACTAGGCCACCGCCCG
Organism: Balanus nubilus; assembly: GCA_031763405.1. Lineage (NCBI taxonomy): Eukaryota > Metazoa > Arthropoda > Thecostraca > Balanomorpha > Balanidae > Balanus > Balanus nubilus. The sequence goes on from JARFNZ010132717.1 coordinate 10,900, forward strand.
AGCAGCGTCTGAGCAGCGGCGCGGCCGGCGGCGTCAACAGAGCCATCTGAATGGCCGCCGGCTTATTAGCGATGCAGCTGGGCCGTCTGGCGGCTCTGCCCGGCTCTGCGCTGCTCTGCTCTGCTCTGCTCTGCTCTGCTCGGCTCGGCTCGGCTCGGCTCGGCTCGGCTCGGCTCGGCTCGGCTCGGCTCGGCTCGGCTCGGCTCGGCTCGGC
>JARFNZ010132728.1:0-11110 GCA_031763405.1 Balanus nubilus
AGACACAGACAGACAGACAGACACAGACAGACAGACAGACACAGACAGACAGACAGACACAGACAGACAGACAGACACAGACAGACAGACAGACAGACAGACACACAGACAGACAGACACACACACACACAGACACAGACACGCACGGCGCCGGCCTGCTGCACGGCAGAGATGCGCTGCGGTGGTCGGCTGCCGATGTGCCAGAGACGGGATTGTTGTTTGCTCGTCGCGTCAGCCCTCGTCTCTTCGCGTATGGTTTATGTTGTCGATGCCCTTATGATCCTCTTGCATGAAGCGTAATACAGCGTCATATGGCTCGTCGTGCTGCGTTCGTGAAGTACTGCCGCTCCCTTCAGGCAGAATGCCGCACCACCAAGTGTCGCCGTTTAGCCCGTTATTTCAGGCTTTGGGCAGCGCAGCTGTTTCCCTTTGGCCCGGTCTGACTGTTGGTGTGTATGTGTGTGTGTCGGCAGGGTGAGGAGCCGCGCTCGGTGCCGTGCGGCGGCGCCGGTGTTCGCCGCTGGGTGCGACCGGCGGTCGTCCAGGCGGCGCACGAGTCGCGCCGTGTCTGGGCCGCTGTCACGGCCGCCCTGCTGGCTGGAGAGCCCGACCGCGCCGACGCCGAGAAGCTCGCCGTCGAGGAGGCGCAGCGGCAGCGCGCCGGGCTCGGACACACGCCGCGGCACTTCTACCAGCACGAGCAGAGCTGGGTGTTCCGCGGGCCGACCGCCTGATGGGCCGGCCGGCCGGCGGGCGCCATGGGGAGGGGTGGGATCGGCACGGCACCACACTGATCACGGGCGGCCGGGACGAGGCAAGGCGAGTGAAACATTGCACTTCTTCATAGGATCGGAGCATTTAAATTCGTGGCTTGAGGCCCAGCGCGCCTGTTGTAATCGAACACGTGCGAGAGCAGAGGGTTTATGGTACGCTATCGCTGGCTTCCTTTGAAGTCATCGATTCATGGTTCCGACTCTGTGCGTTCCGTCGGTGCGGACGGGACCGCTGGGTGTCGGCGGGCCAGCGGCGAGGCGGGGCACGGCGGGCCGACTGACAGTCAAGGGTGGACCAGCGGGATCGGGGCGGGACGGGCGGCGCTGTCCAACCGTGGGTGTTGTGCTGTTCGATGGTTTTGTCGCTGTACTCTGTCATTACGCTATATATTCGTGTTAGTGCCGGCGCGGCGTGGGGTGGCCACCGGAGACACCATGTTACCCGAGAGAGAGAGAGAGAGAGGGCGCGTGTGGGGAGTGTTATGGGTGTGTGTGGCGTCACGTCGTCTTATCTTCTGAAAATGTATGTACTCGAGTGTGATATACAGGGAGATGGTCAACAGATTATGCGACCAACCACTGCTAGTTCGTCAAAACACGGACAGACCCGCTTGTAAGATGCGTGACGTCTAATAATCACACCAAGTCGAAGTCGATTCCTGAATTCGCCCGGAATCACGTTTTAGACACTTCTTTCTGTCCGATGCGCGGAGAGTCAACGTCGGTAGCCAGTCCCTTATGTGAAACATGTCGGCGGCCTGCACGCAGTGAACATATCGCATGGCCGTCCGGGGCCGCTGTTCAGGCCACTGTTAACACGCCGGCGGCATTTACTGTGCGGGACTGTTCGATGTGGGGGACGGTCGAGTGTGGCCGACGGCACCACTCGACACCGACGGTTTGGTCCGTGTGACGTAACGTCCGTCGGCGGCCATTCCGAGCGGTACGCGGGCTGCAGCCGCCGCTGTGGGCCGGCCGGCTGGCGGCGATGGCGGCTCGCGTCGGCGCGCAATAACCCGGCAATCGAGGGGCTTAGCCCACCCTACGTGTGCGTTCCACCGGTCGTCTTGGCGCCGTCTGCCCGAGCGCAGCCGGCTGCCGGTCTCACATTGTGATACAATATATTGCGTACTCTGACGGCGGAGTCTGAGCCGCCGCGCGGGGCGGCAGAGCCGGGAGTCCCGCCTCACAGACCACACACACAGACACACATACAGACACATACAGATAGACAGACGGCCAGACACGGAACAGCCTCGTCTCGCCCGACTACTCGCAAACACACAAACATCCACACAATGGTCGCCGTCGGCTGGCGCGCTCATACCCCGCCCAGTAATGCCCCGCGGCGCTGTGGACAACTGACGGCAGGTCAGGTCACTGACGGCAGGTCAGGTCACTGACGGCAGGTCAGGTCACTGACGGCAGGTCAGGTCAGTGACCTACCGTGCGGTGACCAATCACCCCGCTCCTCAGAACACGGCACCGCACGCCGCGACGCTAGACTGACAGAATCCAACAACTCGGCATAACTCCGCACAGTACGCCGTGCAACCGCCGGTCGGTCACGCTATCACATGGAGGGTAAGCGTACTGTGCGCCGCGGCCCCGGTCGGGACTTGGGAGAGGACCCTCCGCGCCCCCGGGGTCGGAGGGAGAGGCCCCCCATCACCGGCCGCCCGGGGGACTCCGCGCGGCGCGGCGGAGAGAAACACGCGGCGCGCAGCCCGGATCCAGGACTAGAAATACGAGGCGGGGGAGGGGAGGGGTACAGAACTGCCCACGGCTTGTCGGCGTGGGACACGTAGAGTGTAGATCATCAACCAGCGCAACGATCATGTGTGGAGCTCTGGATCTCTGAACAGAGTTGATATCCATGTATCAGGGAACAACGCCGGGGAGTGTATTCATCTCGATACCGGCGGCACCGTCAATATTCCGGCGAAACAACAACTTCGCCTGGTGAACCTATCTGCTAACATATAACGTAATGCCATCTCAGACTGGTCTCCGTTGCAGTGCTCGTCTGATGAAGCGTGCATCGCACTGATAAACAGACTTCCTGACTAATTTGACTCATTGCAGTTGTAACAGATTCGTTAATCGAATGGGTGAATCAATCGGCGTTTACGATGAGCAACATTACCAATATCTGGCACTTTTGAAAGGTAATTATCCAGATGCAAGCAAAAAATGTACTAGGGGCGGAAGTAGTAAGCAATGGTGTAATGATGTTCCACCTGCTCAAGAGGACTGCTCGAAAGCAAGCCATTTTTTTTTAATCTGTAGCGATGCGAGGACTGGGGATGATATTTGATTCAATCTTTTCAAGAAATTCTCGTGAGAGGCTAAGACTTCCTCCTCGAAATATGTTCGAAAACTAGGTGGCATTCTCCAGAATTCATAACCTACAAATGAAATAAAGAGATGATGGAAGCAGTGCATTGTGGCGAAGTGATTACTGCGACAAAAAATACGATCCCACCTAAAGCAATGGAGATCATATGCAATGATAAGCAATGCAGATGCAGAAGATTATCATTCAGGCAAATATGCGAGTGAGCGTACATTGTGGCAAAGTGATAACTAAAAGAATATGATCTCCTAAGGCAATGCAGATTATGAAAGGCAACGCAGATGCAGAAGACTATCATTCAGGCAAAGATGATTATCACCTATAAGCAAAGCAAAAGCGATCAAACTCTTCTGACATGGCACCCGAAGGTCTAATGCATACGTGACGATGATAGCACCTCAATGATAAGCCGCGTTCCAAAATTTATCGCATGAATTCGACCGGGAGACAATGTGAAGGAGAGAAATGATATTTGCTTGGGCCTAGCCGCACGTTTCTCGGAATTTTAATGGCAGACTTTGTCATCTTTAAACCGGGAGGACGCGCCGTGATTTTCCCGGTACAAATATCAATATTTTGGAAACGAGTGGCAAAAAAGAAACACCATATCAATATTTGGGAAACGAGTGGCAAAAAAGAAACACCAGTAGCCGATGGTCAGTAAGGCATCAACTGGTAATTAGTGCGAGTTGGAGGTGATTTGATCGGTGGTTTCGGATTTCGGATGTTTCACTGTCCGCACGTACTACGTACAGGTGCCGATGACCATCCGTTTATGAGAAGTCATAGCTTACACAGCACCGCAGTACGTTCTTCCAGGCCGCCTCGCAGCATTACGGGCGCCCCAGGAGAGCGTCGCGGCCTGCTGCACACCTGGCACCCCTGGCACCCCTGACCCCTGGTCACCTGTACCTGGAACAGAGACAGCTCAGGAAAATATACACCAGGGACTCCCCAGGACACCGGGATGGGACCAATGATATCTGGGAGGACATATGGGATCAGGGCCGTCCCAGGACACCTGTGATTATAGCCGTCCCAGGACACCTGAGATTATAGCCGTCCCAGGACAGCTGGTATCAGGGTTGCCGTCCCAGGACAGCTGGTATCGGGGCTGCCGTCCCAGGACTGCTAGTATCAGGGCTGCCGTCCCAGGACACCTGGTATCGGGGCTGCTGTCCCAGGACAGCTGGTATCAGGGCTGCTGTCCCAGGACAGCTGGTATCAGGGCTGCCGTCCCAGGACACCTGGTATCGGGGCTGCCGTTCCAGTGGCAGCCTGGCACCCCAGCACGTCCCAGGACACCCTGACAGGACCCATTGGAAGCCCGAGGGGACGCCCAGAGCCGGTCGGTCACTGGCCAGCGGCGCGGACCGCAGCGTCACCGGCCCCCGCCGGCGGAGAGATCATCACACATCAGGGTCCGGCAGACGGTCCAGACGGTCCAGACGGGCAGACGGCCTCCCGCCTCCCGCCAGACAACACGATCCCTGTCCGACCGCCGGTCGGCTCAGTTCTTCCTCTTCTCGTTGAGCTTGGCGGCGGCCTTCTTCTTCATGAGCTGCATGCGCCGCTCGGCGGAAACCATCGAGTTTGGCGGCGGCGCGGCGCCTCCGCCAGCCTTGGCCGATGACGGCGAGCCAGGTACCGTGCGGCCGCCGCCTGTAACACGCCGCGCGGGCGGGACCCGTCAGACACAGAAGGCCGCCCGGTACAGCGGATACAGCTCCTCGGACATCCGGCCGGGGTCAATACACGACATCACGCGGTAACGGACGGACAAGTACGCTCACATCGGCCAGTGAGCCGAAACGACACAACCAACCGCATTGTAAGCACTTACTTCCGCGAAGCGGCCTGAATACATTGACACACATTTTACCAAGTGACGTGGCACGCCTATGGAGAGACCAACTCCGTTCTGCGCAACATAACAAAAAAGTCGGCTCCCCTGAGCCCCATCTGGACTGGACACTGCCTGGTATGATCGCTGCTCGACATCATCCTGTCCGGCCCGCTCTGCCCCGGTGTGTGTAGTGTGTAGTGTGTAGTGTGTAGTGTGTAGTGTGTAGTGTGTAGTATGTAGTATGTAGTATGTAGTATGTAGTATGTAGTGTGCAGTGTGCAGTGTTCAGTGTGCTGTGTTCAGTGTGCTGTGTGCTGTGTGCTGTGTGCAGTGTGCAGTGTGCAGTGTGCAGTGTGCTGGGTGCTGGGTGCTGGGTGCTGTGTGCAGTGTGCTGTGTGCAGTGTGCAGTGTTCAGTGTTCAGTGTGCAGTGTGCTGTGTGCAGTGTGCTGTGTGCTGTGTGCAGTGTGCAGTGTGCTGTGTGCAGTGTGCAGTATGCAGTATGCAGTATGCAGTATGCAGTATGCAGTGTGCAGTATGCAGTGTGCAGTGTGCAGTGTGCAGTGTGCAGTGTGCAGTGTGCAGTGTGCAGTGTGCTGTGTGCAGTGTCTACAGTGCGTAGGTCACGGCAGCCTGTGCGGGCAATAGCCGGTCTAACGCGTACCAGCAGACACCCGGAGGGCGGAGGGGCGGCGCTGCCACTGACCTGACGACTTGTGCACCTTGCCGGACGATGATACGGAGCTCTTGCCCAGGTGCAGAGAGCTGACTGCCTTGGTGGAGGCCTTTGATTTCAGCAGACTGACGCCGGGTGCCGGCCGGGAGCTGCCTGAACCCGACGTCACAGACGAGCCCTGGACACAAACCAACAGTGGCGTTACACACACACACACAGCCGTGATGACGTCATCTGATGACGTCATCTGATGACGTCAGGCGACGGTCGAGTCTCTGTTGTTGATTGGGTTCAGGGCGCGCCGACTGCTCAGGTCATTTTGCGCCCACGGTCGAGTCTCATCGCCATCAGCGTAATCATTATAATGGAAAATATTGGGATTAGAAAGTATAGCGACAACGTAGATAAAGGTTGTGTGTGTGTTGTTGGGACCGTGGACAAATTCTTAAAACTTGCCTTGGAATCCTTTTTCGCCAGCAAGCTATCGGACTTCTTTTCAGACTTGGACGATGTTGTTATTGTAGGTTTCAAGAGAGACCTTCCCGCTGCCTGAAACGTTCAAAAGAAAATATTTAGGCAACTTAATCGGTTATTGACATGCCATAATCCAAGTCCATCCAGCACAGTCCACGGCACCGGACGAAACTCAAACATAATGCAAACAAAAAGCGAGTCAGCAAGCATGGCGTTCACCCTAGTTCACAAAGCAAACGCCTCCAGGCGCAGCAATCATCATCAGCTACACCCAGGTCGGGTACTATCAGTAACGCTGGCCGCTCTGTCACCACTGGTCTCCACCGGCGGCCGTGCTGCTGTGCCAGCCGTAAGTACCGTACTCACCGAGGCCTGCTGCTGCTGCTGCTGCTCGCGGCAGGCGGCACACAGCCACAGAGAGCGGGTGTCGCCGCGCTCCTGCTCGGTGATGGCCGGACGGTGGCACTCCTGGTGGTAGAGGCTCCCACACTCGGAGCACTCGATCAGCTGGTTACCCGTGCTGACGCCGATGTTCCTGGGGTACGTCACATCACGTCAGCACCAGGGAAGCCGTCACACATACAGGACGTTAGCAGAGGTGAGGTTTGCGTCATACGGTCTTCAACAACAGTATCGCATGAGTTTGATGACTTATTAGATATCCATAATGTAGCTTTCAAGTGATTTCTTCAGACAGCGAAACATCCTACTATCAACGAGATACAAAATAACTGTCACTCATGAATATGCCATGAATAAGTAATGCATTTTCAAAAATAATATATTCCATATCATGTACCTCCTACGTGGGTTAGTCATGAATGCACTGCATTGTTCAGAGTCGCCGAGAGAAACTAAGACCGCGCAAATTCCACACTTCCAAAGAAGGTATGTCAAACCACGCTGTTAACTTTCGTGTGTTGCCACGCATATGAAGACGCAACGAAACCTCTTCATAACATATATACACGGGGCGATTGATAAGTTTCAGGCCAAAGATGCAGGCGGATGAGCTTTAAATCGCTAGGAACTTTAACGATGTACAAACGCTATAAATTCAAACTTGCAAAAAATGACGAACTATCTCTGTTGTGTTTCCAATATCACCAAACAATCTGCAAATATGTCAGCTGTACCGTAAAACCTACATGACGCAAGTCACAACTGTATCGCAACTTTAAATAAATATGAGCCAGCCCACATCTGGTCTTTGGCGAATCAACCTAAAGCAGTTCATATCCTACACAATTATTATCTGAAAGACAATCGTAGGAGGCAAAACAGAAGAAAAAAACAGAATAACTAACGAACACCTACCACTGCAACCAAGGGAAAAATCAACGTTGCGTAGCTATTTTATACCGCCTATTGGAATGTGTGTTGACAGGGTGAAGTTGTGAAGCTCACCATGGACCTGAGGCCGCCAACTTATCAATCACCCCTCGTTTACCGCACCTGCACACAACACACGCCAATTGGTCCATGAAATCCATCTCGAGGCCGGCAGTGTCATTCAAATCCGAGTCTTCAGATTTTTTACTGGCGTCCGAGTCACGAGACATTGTGGGAGACGGCGTGTGCGATTTGAACGCCACTGGGGACTCCACCCTTGCTCGCTTCGAACCAAATTCCCCAATATCTTCCTTAATCTGTGTAAAGACACATGGTCACGCGCGGGTGTTGTCAGTCGCATACAAGTGTGAGCGCGTCAAATACATCAGCGTCGTTCGTGATGCTGAACGAACTTACAAAGATAATGTGATATGGACCGGTCCCGACTCCAGGTAAATGGGGCCATTCAACGGATTCGGTCTTCCGATAACTCACCAGTAAGGATCGTCATTTAACAACGAAATATCGGCTATATGTCTATCTCCCCACTACATACGCACGCTCACCCGTCCGCTCGCCTGACTGCACGGACGCACACGCAGTCACACACGCATAAGCGCAAGTTACCACGCACACACGCACGCACAAGCTTACACGCACAAACACACGCGTGCTTACAAGAGACTACTAAGCGCGGCTATGGGTCCGCTGCTGCTGACACAAACCTTGTCGACGCTGCGTTTCAGGGAGAGCTGGTCGGGTCGGCCGGCCAAGCCCGGCGTGGAGCGGGGACTCATGTTGGCCGGCGAGAGCTTGCCGCCGCCGCGGCCCGACCGCTGGCGCACCTCGTCCAGCAGGGCGCGCAGCTGGTCGGCCGAGTCACGCGAGCGGGAGTGCAGCAGCCGCAGGCCGCGCACAAACATAGGGTCCAGTTCCATCTGCTGCCACTGCTGCTACGCTACCTGTCAGCGCACGGCAGTGTCCGGTCAACAGCACACAGATACTGGAGGTACCCAGCAAATAAGTCAGCATGATTTGAAAACACAAACGGTGTGACGTATTCTATCGACAACCTTGTCTATATAAGGCCTCGCTTGTCCTTATTCGTTTGAAGGCAATATACTTGGCCATATATTCGTTTTTGTTTACCTATTCGTCCAATCAATTAACATTGACCTAAATATGCTACCTTGCAATGAGCCTAATTTATACGCGAAACCTTGTTAAAGGTGTTACTTGCACTATAATGTTTGTGTTTATACTTCAGTCCATCGCAAGGTACAAACACAAACTGCGGGAAACACGGAGAACCATCAAAAACAGCAGAATACTTCCAGGGCAAGTTGAAAGTCACATATGGGATTGATGTGATACCAGTTTGCTGGTACGGACCATTCATTGCAGTGAACTGTTATTGAACAAACCAATCTGAACAAAATAGAAGGGAAATGACCGAACTCATCTCTACAAAACGAGAAAGAATTCGATGATAGAGATTGTTCTGCAAAAGCTATTGCGATGGTGTCTTCTCTGCTGCTTTAGTTCAGACTCAAAGGTAAGAGTACACCTGCGTCCGACGTCATCCCCTGTATAACTTACAGATTGCTTGAAGCAACGTAGGTGTGCACAACATAAATAAGTGATAATTGATAAAATACCCAGCGTTGCATGGCGCAAAAATCAACTGTAATTGTTTTGCTCTGCATTCGTTAATAGATATGAGTCGTTTTGACATTGAAGATCACAACACACCACCGACTTCACAATCGGTCGTAAAATCATAACAAATTATGGGAGCAGGTTTAACACATTTGCTGGACATGGGATGACGCAAAACAGCGCAGCGTGGCACGCTAGGCCCAGAATGAATAAGAGAAAAGCAGTGAGGATGAAAAAAGCGGAAAAAGGGTGAGAAGTAGGACGATGTTCGCGAGTGTTTTTGGATGTACCCGCTCTGTTCCCGAGTCCACTTAGGTACCAACTAGTTTTTTTAGGGATACAGGAAATAATTGTGGAGCAAAGTCATCTTTCACACAACTATTGAGGAAACCTGTGCTTTGCGATTGCTATCTCAGGCCATCTCAGGCTGCATCACCAGGTCAGGTCAGGTCAGGTCACATAATGTCACCACCTCCAAAAATTATGGTTGTGCCAACTGCCTGCCACAGCTTTTAATTTCATGGTTTTAAGCTCACAGTGACATCATTCAAAAATGTCATCACATCTAGAATTGTATATCCTAGATTCGATATCAGAAAACTAATTTTATGTCGATCTCGTGACCTCCACAATCTGTCAATGGGAAAATGTAGAAATGTGTCCCATTTAGCCAACATATACTTTATTACCTATTTATTACTGTAAACTTATTACTGTACACATGGAAAAGATACAAAACGGTAGGGGGGGGGGGGGGAGGGGTTCATTCGGCCACCCGTCGGATCTCGGCTCCCATATGAGATGGAAAGATGAAATTTGGGGGATAGAGAGAGAGAGAGAGACCATAGGGAACTCTGATTTGTGGAATTTCAATGACCCTAGGTCAATATCTTCCAGGTCAAATGAGATCAAATGAAGTCAAATTTCCCGTATTAGGACATTGCTCCAGAAACTTCGCATTATCTAAAAAACTATGATAGCTAGGAGAAATCCGCAAACGGCATTAGAAAGCCCTTGAAACGCACTTTCGTGAGTATGTCATCAGATTTTACCTCAGGTCAATAGTTAAGGCTCCAGTGGTCAGTAAATAAAAAAAAAATTAGCAAATTTTTTTCGTGAAAAACTGTTTATCGATAGCAACGATAGGACATTTAATCTGACACCATCGTGTTTCTCGTCCAGGCAGTTCGAGGCATACCAACTTTGGCCTGTTTGGGTCAATCCCAAAATTTGACCTCAGGTCAGGGTAAAGGTCAAGGTCAATTTGATCTAGGTTAAGAAGACGTGATATCAGAAGACGCGTCGAGACTAAAAAAACACTTTGGCACCAGTTGCGAGCCTCTACCCTTAGCCTGTGAGTTCTTTTTTTATAAAAAGTTGTTTGTGACTTTGGATGACCTTAACTGACATTTGAGGTCACTGACCACAAGTTGCCACTGGGTAATCCAAAGGGCCTAATATGACATGTAACTGAAATAATTGGACTGATCCGATGCGTATAAGGAAGGGTTTGATCTTTACACCATTCACTTATAATGGTAGGTCACACATTTGACTTAGCCTCAGGGCATGCAAAAATTAAGATATCCACTTGAAATTTCGTACGTACATTCCCTAGCATGTTTTGTCTGACATGTATTCCGGTTATTTGGAAACAAAATGTTATACAATTGTGAAGTTAAAAAGATTAGTTTTTTTATTGCAATTTAAAAATCAAATTTCAAAAATTCGAGACAGCCATCTGAAAGAGCATTTAATTTTCTACAGATAACTATTTCTTCTCACATGTTGCTCAAAAATCGAACTCTACACGAGTGATTAAACATGCAAAGTTTTGGGTAAAAAACGCCCGAACAGGCCCCGAAAAAAACGGTCCTGGACCCGCCCCTGATGTAACTTTTTTGAGAAAAAAAAAACACATTTCGACGCGCAATTAAATGATGGCAAAATTCACAAAGTTCAGCGATCCTAGGTTGATTACTAAATTAATTGTACA